>JAJPUD010004262.1:101218-137869 GCA_023553655.1 Myrmecobius fasciatus | reverse complement strand
TTTTTTCATAAAACCAACTCTTACTTTTATTTATTAATTCAATAGTTTTCTTATTTTCAATTTTATTGATCTCCCCTTTAATTTTCAGAATTTCCAATTTGGTATTTAATTGAGGGTTTGTAATTTGGTCTTTTTCTAGCTTTTTTAATTGTAAGCCCAGTTCATTAATCTTCTCCTTCTCTGTTTTACGCAAGTAAGCATCTAGAGATATAAAATTACCCCTTATAACCACTTTAGCCGAGTCCCACAAATTTTGGTATGTTGTCTCATTGTTGTCATTCTCCTGGATGAAATTTTCGATTGTGTCTGTAATTTGCTCTTTCACCCATTCTTTCTTCAGGACTAGATTATTTAATTTCCAAATAACTTGTGGTCTATTTTCTCCTGGCCTTATATTACATGTGAGTTTTATTGCATCATGATCTGAGAAGGATGCATTTACTATTTCTGCTTTTCTGCATTTGATTTTGAGGTTTTTATGCCCTAACACATGATCAATTTTTGTATAAGTTCCATGAACCCCTGAGAAAAAAGTATACTCCCTTCTATCACCATTCAATTTCCTCCAGAGATCTATCATACCTAACTTTTCTAGCCTTTTGTTAACCTCCCTAACTTCTTTCTTATTGATTTTGGAATTTGATTTATCTAATTCTGAGAGAGCAAGGTTGAGATCTCCCACTAGTATAGTATTACTGTCTATTTCTCCTTGCATCTCTCTTAACTTCTCCTCTAGGAATTTGGATGCTATACCACTTGGTGCATATATGTTAAGTATTGATACTGCTTCATTGTCTATGGAACCCTTTAGTAAAATGTAGTTTCCTTCCTTATCTCTTTTAATTAGATCTATTTTTGTTTTTACTTGATCTGAGATAAGGATTGCTACCCCTGCCTTTCTTTGTTCACCTGAAGCATAGAAGATTCTGCTCCAGTCCTTTACCTTCACTCTGTATGTATCTCTATGTTTTAGATGTGTTTCTTGTAAACAACATATTGTAGGATTCTGGCTTTTAATCTAGTCTGCTACCCGCTTCCGTTTTATGGGAGAGTTCATCCCATTCACATTCACAGTTAAAATAACTATATCTGTATTCCCTGCCATCTTATTTACCCAGAGTTATGATTATCTCTTCCCTTTCCCCTCTCTCCCTTCCCCCTCCCCAGTACTTTGCTCTTGATGACCACCTCCCACCAATAATCCTCCTCCCTTTATACTCCCTCCCTCCCCTTTATACCTTTCCCCTAATCCTTCTATTAGTTTATCCCTTTCCTTTTCTCCCCTCCCTCCTACCTTCCCACAAGGAGGGTCAGTGCTTTCTTTGAAGCCAAATGTGTCTAATATATTCTCTTAGAGTCCAATCTAATGAGAGTAAAGTTTACACAATACTCATCACCCTCCCTTCTTTCCCTCAATTATATTAGATCTTCTATGTCTTTTTATGAGATTTTGCCTTATTTTACCTTCTTTATTTTTACTTTATTTTGCCTCCTTTTCCCCCCTCCCCCCTTTTTCTTTTTCAGTATGGTATCCCTTCCACCTCTATTTTCTTTTCCATGATTATCAAAGAAAAATCAAATTATACTGCCATTCTTTAAAGGATACCTATAGTAGGAATATAGTTCTCAAGAGATTTCCTTTTTACCTTTTTATGTTTCTCTCGAGTTCTCTATTTGGAGGTCAAATTTTTTGTTCATATCAGGTCTTTTCATTAGAAATAGGTGAAATTCTCCTGTATCATTGAATGACCATCTTCTTCCCTGGAAGATGATGCTCATTCTAGCTGGATAACTTATTCTTGGCTGTAATCCGAGTTCTTTTGCCTTTCGGAATATCTGGTTCCAGGCCCTTCGATCCTTCAATGTGGAAGCTGACAGATCCTGTGTAATTCTAATGACAGTTCCTCGGTATTTGAACTGTTTCTTTCTAGCTGCTTGCAATATCTTTTCCTTGGTGCGATAGTCCTGAAATTTGGCCACGATATTCCTTGGGGTTTTAATTTTGGGGTCTCTTTCTGGAGGTGATCAGTGAATTCTTTCAATGCCAATTTTGCCTTCTGATTCTAAAACATCAGGGCAATTCTCTTTCATGATTTCCTGGAAGATAGCATCCAGGTTCTTTTTTTCATCGTGGCTTTCAGGGAGTCCGATAATCCTTAAATTGTCTCTCCTGGATCTGTTTTCCAAGTCAGTTGTTTTTCCTAGGAGATATTTCATATTTTCTTCTATTTTTTCATTTTTTTGTTTTTGTTTAACTGATTCTTGAAGTCTTATTGAGTCATTTACTTCTATTTGTTCAATTTTAATTTTTAAAATATTATTTCCTTCAGTTATCTTTTTTAGCTCCTTTTGTAGCTGGCCAATTGAATTTCTTGATTCAATGCATTCTTTTTCCATTTTGCCAGCTTTATTTTTCAGTGAATTGTTGTCTTTTTCCAATTCACCAATTTTGTTTTTCAGTGAATTGTTGTCTTTTTCCAATTCACCAATTTTGATTTTCAGTTCACCATTTTTATTTTCCAGTGAATTGGTGATTTTTTCCAATTCACCAATTTTGTTTTTCAGTAAACTGTTTTCTTTTTCCAATTCACCAGTCCTATTTTCCAGTTTTTGATATTTCTGTTGCCCTGATCTCAATTTATTTCCCCATTCTTCTTCTAGCTCTCTTTTGAGATTCTTAATGCAATCATCCAGGTAAGCCTTCTGAAAAGGAGACCAACTTAAGTCTGCCTTTGTGGCTTCATCTGGGATTGTTTTCATAATGTCAGGATCTGGGGACTGTTCTATTTTTTCTCCGTAAAAGCTTTCTATGGTGAGAGCTCTCTTCTGCTTCTTGCTCATGATTTAAAGTTGGGATATTGGTCAAAACCAGAGAAAACTGCAACGATTTGTATTTGCCCTGGGGCAGTTTGCCGAGTTGACTTCCGGTCTGAGGTTGGTCGGGCTAGATTCGCACTAGGACCACGTTTTCAGCTGGTCTGGATCCACCCTTTTCCAAAGGCAGATCTGCCAAAGCACCTGCCCGCAAGCAGAGCAAGGTGGCCCAGGCGTCTCCCAGGGGCTTCCTGGGTGCCCAAAATCCGCCCCTCTATCGCAGCCCTGACTTCCGCCCCGGCTGGAGTCTGATTGCGACCAGCGGCCGATTTCCCCTGAGGCTAACCTTCTCCGGAGTTCTTTCACTGTAGATCTTTGATAGAAGTGCGTTGTAGTCCGAATGCTTGGAGTTGCTCTCACTTAGAAACCAGTTGGAAGGCTTACTTTGTCTGAGTTTGAGGGAATGTCCCGGGAGTTCACAGAGAAAGCTGTCCGCAGTTCGCCATCTTGGCTCCGCCCCCGGCAGTATCAATTTTGACAAGGGTCAGGAACACTGAAAAACAATATCATTTCTTGTCCAAATTTTGAGGATGATTGTTGAGGAGCAGCATTGATTGCTATTCCAAGGGATAAGGTACCCTTTCTGTATAAGGAGACCAGGAGAGTAATGACCATATCTCTCTCTAGATCACACCACCTTGAAAGCATCAAAAAATTCCAAAACCCCAGAACTACCTCTGAAAAGAGGATTGTAAAAAAAAAGCTTGAAGCTTAAAGTACTTTTACACAATGTTCAAAGTCAAGAAGTGATGTGGAAAAGTGAGCAAGCAATAAAAAGAGAACATGACTATAAAAATCTACTATATTGACAGAGAAGACCAAAACACAAGCTCAGAAGGCAATGAAATCAAAATAGTCACAAGCAAATTCTCCAAGAAAAATATGAATTGGTTATGAGCCTAACAAAAATTCCTTAAAGAAGTAAAACATCATTTTAAAATTCAAATGAGACTGTTAGAGAAAAAATAGGAACAGAAATGAAAGTAAATAAAAAAATAAGAAAGGACAGCAATTCGATTTAAAAAAGTGGGGGGAAGAAAGCAAAAATTCCTGAAAAAAAATAATCCCTTGAAAAACAGAATTGTTCAAATGTAAAAGAGGTACAAAAATTCAAACAAGAAAACAATTCCTTAAAAATTAGAAATGGGCAAGTGGAAAATAATAGCTCTATGAGATATCAAGAAATTATCAAAGTCAAAAGAATGAAAAATAGAAGAAAATTTGAAATATCTCATAAGAAAAACAACCAACCTAGAAATAGATAAAAAAGGGATAAATTTAAAATTATTAGACTACCTAAAGGCCATAATCAAAAAGACCTCATATTTCAAGAATTTATCAAGGAAAATGGCTCAAATATTCTTGAACCATAGGGTAAAATAAAAATTGAAAGAATCCACCATTCACTACCTGAAAGAGTTTCCAAAATGAATATTCCTGGGAACATTGAAGATGAATTCAAGAGCCCCTAGGTCAAAAACAAAATACTTCAGGAAACCAGAAAAAAAGAATTCAAATATGGAGCCACAAAAAGGATCACACAACATTTAGTATCTGGCTAAGTAAAGAAGTAGAGGACTTGGAATATAATATTCTGGAAGGCAAAAGAGAAAGTATTGTAACCACAAATAACCTACCGAGCAAATCTGAGAACAATCCTTCAAGGAAAAAAAATAGGTATTTAATGAAATCGAGAAATTTCAAACAGTGCAGCCCAAAAAGCACTTTGCATCTTCTGATGACTATTGGATTTAACAACTGGGAGGCAGCTGATCTGTCCAATGAAGAGAGAAAGCAAAAGTTCTTAAGACTAATGGGAGCTGGAAAGAAAGAAGACGCTGGTTCTCTTGTTATAGGAGATCATAGATAAATATTTCACTTCAGAACAGGGGAAGAAGGCAAGAAAATGAATGAAGAAATGGCAGTTATCAACAGAGTATGGACAGTAAGTTATCAGGGTGATATTGTGGATTTGGCTTCATTGTGTTAAAGGATCCTGTTGGGGAAGATGACACAATGATGGTAACGATGATGACAATGATGATGGTGATTCACAATTCAAAGTCTGAGAAAGAGGAACCTGCAGAAGAACTACAAGCTGTGGAATAGCCAAAGGAAGTGAAGCAATTATAAAATGATGTTTATTAAATTCAGTGGTTCATAACTCTGATTGTGTGATTTGTTTTTGTATTCAAAGTAAGCTTTATTGTTATAACGCACAATGGAGGACTGCTTCTATAGAAAAGGCTTTTGTATTAAAATTTTTTTTAAAAGTCCTTTCTTTTAAATAATTAAAAAGAGTATTTGCATACAGACACAGACTGAGTTTAAATAAGGGACTTTAGCAGAATCTGTTAGGCTTCAGCTGAAGTTAAAAAAAGGTAGGAGTAGCATTCTTGATCTCAGACAAAACAAAAGCAAAAATAAACCTAATTAAAAGGGATAATCACGGAAGCTACAACTTCCTTTTTTGTTTCATTTTTATTTTATTTTATTTTTTTACTAAAGCTTTTTATTTGCAAAACATATGCATAGGTAATTTTTCAACATTGACCCTTGCAAAGCTTTCTGTTACAAATTTTTCCCTCCTACCCCCGACCCCCTCCCCTAGATGGCAGGAAGTCTAATACATGTTAATTATGTCAAAATATTTAAAAGATAGAATATGTACATATATATTTATACAGTTATCCTGCTGTACAGGAAAAAAAAACCTGAGAAGGAAAACATAATGCAAGCAGACATCAATAGAGAGTATGAAAATGCTATGTTGTGGTGCAGACTCAGGTCCCACAGGCCTCTCCCTGGGTGTATATGGCTTTCTTCATCACTAAACAACTGGAACTGGTTTGAAACATCTCATTATTGAAGAGAACCACGTCCTTCAGAATTGATCATCATATAGTCTTATTGTTGCCATGTACAATGATCTCCTGGTTCTGCTGATTTCACTCAGCATCAGTTCATGCAAGTCTCTCCAGGCCTCTCTGAAATCATCCTGCTGGTGGTTTCTTACAGAACAATAATATTCCATGACATTCATATACAATAATTTATTCAGCCATTCTCCAATTGATGGGCATCCACACAGTTTCCAGTTTCTAGCCACTACAAAAAGGGCTGCCACAAACATTTTTGCTCATGTAGGTCCCTTTCCCTCCTTTAAGATCTTTTTGGGATAAAAGCCCAGTAGAAACACTGCTGGGTCAAAGGGTATGCACAGTTTGATAACTTTTTGAGCATAGTTCCAAATTGCTCTCCAGAATGGTTGGATCCGTTCACAGTTCCACCAACAATGTATCAGTGTCCCAGTTTTCCCACATCCCTGCCAACATTTGTCATAATCATTTCTTGTCATTTTAGCCAATCTGACAGGTGTGTAGTGATACCTCAGAGTTGTCTTAATTTTCATTTCTCTGATCAATAGTAATTTGGAGTACCTTTTCATATGACTAGAAATAGTTTTAATTTCATCTTCTGAAAATTGTCTATTCATATCCTTTGACCATTTATCTATTGGAGAGTGGCTTGAACTCTTATAAATATGAGACAATTCTCTATATATTTTAGAAATGAGGCCTTTATCAGAACCATTAAATGTAAAGATGGTTTCCCAATTTATTGCTTCCCTCCTAATCTTGTCTGCATTAGTTTTGTTTGTACAAAAACTTTTTAACTTAATATAATCAAAATTATCTATCTGGTGCTCAATTAAGAGTTTCAGTTCTTCTTTGGAAACAAATTCCTTCCTTCTCCACAGGTCTGAGAGGTAAACTATCCTATGTTCCTCTAATTTGCTTATAATAGCACTCTTTTTATCTCTAAATGTTTTGTTCATCAATGAAATGTGAAGGGGAGAGGGAAGGGGGAGAGGGAAGAGAGACAGAGACAGAGAGGGAGAGAGGAGGAGGAGGAGAAAAACTTCGATCGCTGAATTGGGCATGCAACTAAAAAAAAACATAAAAAGAATAAGTTTAAGATCCCCAATTAAATCCTAAAATGGAAATCCTGAAAATCAAAGGACAGATGAATAAAACTGAAAGAAAAAAAAAACACTGAGCTAATAAATGTAACTAGAGGTAATTTTATGGGAAAATAATAATAAAATTGAAAAATACTAGGTTAATTTGATCTTTAAAATAGAAAGCAAAACCAAATTACATGTTATAAAAATGAAAAAGAGGATGTATTACCAATGTGGATAAAATTAAGGTAATTAGTAAGAGCTATTGCACCCAATTATATATGTCTATGATACTGGAAATCTAAGTAAAATGGATATTTACAAAAATATAAATTAGCCAGATTAATGGAAGAAGAAAGAGAACACTTAAATAGAAAAAGAAATTGAATAATATCTAAGAAAAAAAAATCACCAGAATCAGATACATTCTGATAATGCAGGTGAATTCTATCAAACATTTAAGGAACAAGTAATTCTAATACAATATAAGCTATTTAAAAAAAATAGGAGTACTACCAAAATTCTTTGACAACACAAATATAATTTGGTAGTTAATCCAGGGAGAACAAAAATGGGGAAATGAAATTATAGGTCAATTTTCTTTAAGAAAATTACCTATAGGGGCAGCTGGGTGACGCAGTGGATAGAGCACCAGCCCTGAAGTCAGGAGGACCTGAGTTCAAATCTGGTCTCAAACACTTAACATTGCCTAGCTGTGTGACCCTGGGCAAGTCACTTAACCC
The DNA here is from genome assembly GCA_023553655.1 of Myrmecobius fasciatus. Taxonomy (NCBI): domain Eukaryota; kingdom Metazoa; phylum Chordata; class Mammalia; order Dasyuromorphia; family Myrmecobiidae; genus Myrmecobius; species Myrmecobius fasciatus. The sequence continues at coordinate 130,288 of JAJPUD010004262.1, read as the reverse complement.
CAATTGCCTCAGCAAAAAAAAAAATTACCTATATAAATATATAGATATAGATACAGATACATATATATAACAAAGCTCATACAACATAGCCAGGTGTGATTTATACCAGGAATGCAAAAATGGTTCAATATCAGGAAAGCTAAATTTACATAATTGATCATATTATTAACAAAAACTTTATATTATGTTTATATATATACATATATATGTATTATTATGGATGTAGAAAAAATCATTGACAAAATGCAACAAATAATAAGTTACTAGAAAACTAAGAATCAATGAAGACAGCCTTAGAATGAATAATTATTCACTGCCATACCAATCAAGCTACCAAAAATTATTTTACAGAACTAGAAAAAATAGTAACAAAATTAATCTGGGAAAGCAAAATAACAAGAATATCAAGGGAATCAATGAAAGAAAAATGTTAAGGAAGGTGGCTCAACAGTTTCAGATTTCAAACTATATTATGAAGCTATAATCTTCAAAACAAGCTGATATTTGTTAAGAAATAGAGTAGCAGATAAGTAGACTAAATTAGGTACATGATATATAGTAAGAAATGACTCAAGAAGGAAATCTATATTATCTGTCAGCCATATTATATTGTTTTAGGTGCATGTTTAAATGTGTATAAATGCATATGGATTTGTGTGTGTATGTATGTATGTATATGTTTACCTGCACATATATGTGTGAGTATGAATATATTTATATCTATAATTGTCTTTATCTATCTATCCATCTGTCTATATATCTATATGTGTATCTCTATCCATGCATAACTGTAGCCTGTTTGGGGGAAATGGAAGGATGAAAGGGTAAAAAAAGAATAAAGTAAAAAGTGCATAGCAGAGAATTTTTTAAAATAACTTATAAGGAAGCAAAGAAAAGATGGACAGTCATAATTGTTATCTCTTCTACTATTATATATGCTTTATTAAAATGAAAATTTATTGATACATATTTTGAATTCTTTCTGATGTTCTACTGGGCACATGACAATGCTTTGCTTTGTTTTGTTTTCCTGGTCTGTCTTTCTTTTTGTATTTTTTCTCATTTTGTATTTAGTTTAATTTTTTAAAAAACAGTAGCAGGTTATTGATATTCTGTATGTGCATAGTGATTTATATAATAATTCGAACCCTACTGTATTATTAACTTATTGTTCTGTGTTCAGGGATTATTTTTGCTACCCATATTAATCAGCATATGTTAATGTTACCAAAAGATGTCACTCATCTGGCATTATTCCTTGCAATAGAATTGTTGATATTGTTATTTTCAGATATTTTTATCTTACTTTTAACAAGATGTTTATAAATAACTATTATATGTTGGAGAAGGTGTGGGAAAACTGGGACACTGACACATTGTTGGTGGAACTGTGTTATCAAACTGTGCATACCCTTTGACCCAGCAGCATTTCTACTGGGCCTATATCCCAAAGAGATCTTAAAGGAAGGAAAGGGATTAAGAATGTTTATGGCAGCCCTTTTTGTAGTGGCTAGAAAGTGGAAACTGATTAGATGCCCATCAATTGGAGAATGGCTGAATAAATTATGGTATATGAATGTTATGGAATATTATTGTTTTGCAAGAAAGGACCAGCAGGATGATTTCAGAGAGGCCTGGAGAGACTTGCATGAACTGATGCTGAGTGAGATGAGCAGAACCAGGAGATCATTATACACGGCAACAACAATACTATATGATGATCTATTCTGTTGGACATGGCTCTCTTCAACAACAAGATGTTTCAAACCAGTTCCTATTGTTCAGCAATGAAGAAAGCCATATACATCCAGAAAGAGACTTGTGGGAACTGAGAGTGGACCATAACACAGCATTTTAACGCTTTCTGTGGATGTTTGCTTGCATTTTGTTTTCCTTCTTAGGTGTCCTTTTTCCTCTTTCTAGATCTGACTTTTCTTTTGCTGCAAGATAACTATATATATATGTATACATATATTGGATTTATCATATATTTTAAGATATTTAACATGTATTAGACTACCTACCATCTAGGGGAGGAAGTGGGAGGAAGGAGGGAAAAATTTGGAACAGGAAGTTTTGCAAAGGTCAATGTAGAAAAATTACTCATATGTTCTGTAAATAAAAAGCTTTAATAAACAAAAAAAGAAAATATGTAAAAAATAACTATTCATTCTTAAATATTGAATGAAGTCATGTTTATATTTTTAACTGAATAAATTCAACTCAACTTAATACATGTATTTTTGATTCAAAAAAAAAAGAAAGAAAGAAATTGCCATAGTAATCTAGAATGTGGTAAACCCTAAAACCCTTAGCTTTGGGAGCAAGAATTCAATATTTGAAAAAAAATTGCTAGGGAAATTGGAAAGTAGTGTGGCAGAAACTACAAATAAACCAACATCTTACCATAAACACCAAGAAAAGACAAAAATGAATAAATGATTTACACATAAAAGGTGATATAAATAAATTAAAGGAGCATGGAAAAATCTATCAGATTTATGGATAAGAAAAGAGTTTATGGCCAAACAAGAGATATAGAGGATCACAGGAAGTAAAATGAATAATTTTTATTATATGAAATTTAAGGACATTTTACATAAACAAACCTAAAGCAGCCAAAATCAGAAGAAAAACACGAAGCTGAGGGAAAATTACTGTGAGTTTCCGTGATAAAGGTCTCATTTCTGAAATATACAAAACTGATCCAAGTTTCTAAAAATGAGAGCTATTCTCAGGTAATAAATGGCCAAAGGATGTGAACAGGCAGTTTTCAGAAGAAGAAATCAATACTATAAATAGTCACTCGAAAAAATGTTCTAAATCATTATTATAGAAATGTAAATTTAAACAACTCTATAGAACCACATCACACCATCAGATTGACTAACATGACAGAAAATGAAAAGGATAAATGCTGGAGAGATTGAGGAAAAATTGCAACACTAGTATACTATTGGTGGAATGGTCAACTAGTCTAATCATTTTGGAGAATAAAATGGAACCAAGTCCAAAGGGATAAAAATGTGCATACTCTGAACCAGCAGAACCATTTCTAGATCTTGGGGGAGAACCTATGAATATAAAAATGTTTATAGCAGTTCTTTTTATGTTCAGAGAATTGGAAATTGATGGGTTGCTTATCAATTGAGGAATATCTGAACAAGTTGTGGCCTTAATTATAATAAAATACAATTGTGGTATGAGAAATAATGATGGAGATGGCCTCAGAATAACCCAGCAAGATTTATAGGAACTCATACATAGTGAGGTGACAAAAACCAGGAGAATATTGTAATACAATAAGAGCAATTGTGTAAAGATGATCAATAGTCAGAGACTTAAATACTTAGATCAAAACAATGATCCAGGGAAATTCCAAAGGACCCATGATGAAAAATTCTATTTACAAAGAGAGAGAGAGAGAGAGAGAGAGAGAGAGAGAGAGAGAGAGAGAGACGGATGACCCTTCCATATATATATTTAAAATTTTTTTTTTTTTATAAAAAAAATTTTTTTTTTTTTGCTGAGGCAATTGAGGTTAAGTGACTTGCCCAGGGTCACATAGCTAGGAGTGTCTGAGACCAGAGTTGAACTCAGGTCCTCCTGACTTCAGAGTTAGTGCTCTATCCATACACCAACTAGCTGCCCCAAAAATAATTTTTAAAATGAGCAAGAGAAAGATTACTTTTTTTCTCAACAGTTTTGCTGGGCTTTCCATAGGTTTTTCCTGGTGACAATTAAAAGTTTAATTTCTTTCTTTGAATGCAAAGTCCTAGTGCAAGGCTTCTAGATAGGGTGAGGAAGTACTAACCCAACTTCTTTTCATTAGTAATATTTTAGAGACTTGTTATGTGAAGGCCAAAGCTTTTTTTTAAATTTCAGATTTTAATCTATACATGATAGTTACAGTTTCTAAAACCATCAGTCAGATGTGCTGTTAAAACTGTTTCCATGTGTAGATTTTTTGAGATTTTTGTTAGAGATGCCAATATTTTATTACCAATAGGCAATCTTTGAAGGATTCATTCATTTTCTGAAAAGCTGATTTGAATTATTTTTATGTTACATATGTTGTCTCAAAAACTATATTGTGATATAATCAAAAGTAATGGATTTGGAGTCAGTTCTTCACAATTTGGCCCAAATTTATTACCCATTAGTTCCATTTCTGTATTCTATAATTTAATGAAATTTGTATTCTGATTTTTTTTCTCAAACTCATACAAAAATGCAGGAGAGAGTATGATTTTACTCATTGTTTTTACATTATACAGAGAATACAAAAAGCAAAAATATGATGTCTTCTGAAAAGCTGTTATTTCTACTGTGGGAAAAGTGATTTTACTAATAAAAAATATTAAATATTATCTATTTCGACTTTAGTTCATCCTTTTAAATGTTTATTTCAGGATGTTTCATAATGTACCTCTATATTCATATATATCAATGTATATAAAGTGCCTGTGTGTATGAACATTATGGATACAAATACGCATGTGTGTACATATATCTACACATGTGTTCATAAATGTTTAACTGAGTCATCTGGGTGATCAAAAATGTCTGGCTACTACTTATATTGACAGTAAGCATTCTTTATCCATTGGAGTTTTCCCGGGTGGATAGTTAGATCCAATCCTTTGAGTCCCAATACATTCCATTTAGGAGACTACTCAGCATTCCAGGGCAGATGAATAATGCCATCTGGTAGAGCGAGCATCTGGAAGATTTCACCATTTATAGAGAAAACTTATTTGACTTGGAATCTATGAGATATCCTCCATGATAGGAGTGAGCCACTTTAGCAAATATGCTTCTAGTTTTATGCTTCATTTGATATTTATAATCAGAAGCTTGTTAAATAGCATAATCCATGTTATATCTTTCAAGGAATCTTATATAATTTTGACAGATGCTTGAAAGAGAAGCATCAAAGGGGCATTTTGCTCTGCCAAATCACATTTTTTACAGTTGTTAAACAATAAATAAAAAATTTCAAATTCTCTATATCTTTCAGGCAATTATGTTATGGTATAGATATGTCCTACTGTAGCATATTACTTGCAAAAATCTAATTAATTTTTCATCAAGAATGTCATTAATGTATATATATTTTCTCAAAAGAATTTTACATAACTTGGAAATAGGCATTGATGACTTTTTGTGGGGGATTGGAGGACTAATAATAATGGTCAAGATTTTTTTCCTATATCTTTGGCATTTTCCTCTACTTAAAATCCTTTGATTATCTAAGTTCTTAATAAATACCCTCAAAGCTACATCACTTTTAGCATAAATCCTTTTTCTCCTAAGAGGGGTGGCATCCAGTTTCAAAGTAATGATCCAGAATAAATGCATATTTGCCTAACATCATGTATTATTATGGAAAAAGATGTACATAGAAAAAAATATGCTCATGATATCATAGAGACTGGAAGTATTAACAATTCACTCACCTCACTTCTGCCTCCTATTCAGAAATGATCTTGAAACAGTTCTCACAAGATCCACAGTCAGAAAGGATCCATCATGTTAGCTATAACTTCATCATCTCAAAGTAGAAGCCTTGAGTTAACACATGGCCTGATACAAAGTTCCTTTTGTTTTACCAGAACCAGGAATGGCAAATATGGACATGCCAGTAGGAACAAAACTGGGGCTGGAAATCAACACTCTCTCAATTTCTTCCATAGTGGAGGATTTAGATTTTACCAATCTCAGTTCCCTACCCTATCTCACCTGTATTTTAATCCCTTATATAACCACTTAGACTAGCACACCTCCCACCTTATTCATTTCCTCCCTTGGCTCTTTTTTTTTTTTTTCCTCTCTCTTCTTCTCTGGCTGGACTGAATCAGCTTTTATCATTTTTATAGGTGGGGAGGATAAAGAGAGGTTTTCAAGAAGTGTTTTTGTAGCTATGGGGGTCCCTGACCTAGAGACTACTCTGTCCAAAAAAGTAATACAATTTGTTTCTTCTTCTTCCTTAATTGTCCTGGAATAATGAGAGAGAAAAGCAACAGGCAGAGGGTGAATTTTGTGAGAAAAGTCTTTACAATACAAAGAAGTCTCAACATTGACCCCAGGCATAAGAACAATCTATTTATGTGACTTTTCCAGCATGGAGGTGGATGGAACAAGGGTGATGAGTGAGCACATTAAGGATTAGAGCACAACTCTTATGAAAATTCATAAAGATTTTGCCTAATCAAGGCTAACCCTTTGTTTTTCCTATGTATTAAAATGCAACTGGTGTATATCTGACAAATCTTTTTTTTCCCCTTTGTGGAGTAATGAAGGGAAGGTGTGAGGACATTGATAGTTTCTGGGGAATAAGAGAAGCGTCTACATCTGTCTTATTGATTCTATGACCTAAAAATCTATTAATTTGAATTTTAGTATTCTTTTAATCTATAAAGTATAATTAAGCTATATTTTTAATATATAAAATACTATAATGTACCTAAGTACAGAAATGAATTTTTTTGTTATAGGCCATATTCACAAAAGAAAGGAGGGAGGGAGGAAGAGAGGAAGGAAGAGATAAAAGAAAGAAGGAAAAAATGGAAGAAAATAAGAGTTTGTAACTATTTTCTTCATAATAAGTGTGCAAATGTACTTTAAATAAATATAATTACAATTTATATATTACTTTGAAATAAAAAATTCTTCCTACATTTTTTTTGCTTTATGAAAAAAATAGCATTATATCAAATGCAGTTTTGGTAGTCCTTTCAGTATTTGTGAAATCCAATCTTTCTAACAATAATAATATAAAAGCAGTTGATGACCATGATCAAATGGTTGTCAATTAAACTTTAGCTCCTTATGGCATTAATCTTGAGGGGTAATTGGAATTGGTAAACTGACTTAGTGTCTATCATTGACTTATGCAAATAAGTTCAAAAATTTTAATAATGAACAGAAAATATTAAAATTGAGGAGCTGAGCCTAAAGGATTGAAATCTCTTACCCTAGAAACTGCATCCTTCCCATTACCACCTTTCAATCACTTTTCTTTTGGTTCTGAATTGAATATTATTCTTCCTTTCCAATTTATAAAATTGATATTCAAGTTATCATTGCTAAATAGTCACTACTGCTATTTATTGAAACTATTGGAATCAATTTTTTAAATCCACAGAAAACAAACAGTTTATATACCGAATTTCTTAACATGCCTAAAGTCATGTATAATTTCAAGATAACTTGAAAAAGTAGAGAGAACATATGCAAATGTATCCAATTTAGCATTTGCTGGAGGAAGTTTCATAGAAACAGAATTTCATTGGCTGATGGAATGAGAATGTCACTTTGCTTTTGCATAAAAATTAACACATCCTCTCACTGACATTTAAGACCAGTAATTGGCTGTGAAGTGCTCAGTGATGCTTTGGGATGAACTGCACTACGAAAAAATAAATGGCATTATTAAACTGAGTTTGTAGTTCTCCTCTAGACAATTTCATGCAATAGCTGACAAACTCCCTTTACCTTGGTATAAAATTGTGTGTGATAATATATTATTGGTAATGACTGACTCCCTTTGAGACAGATTCCTGGAGATAGGAACATTTGAATTAAGAAGGTCTAAGTCTAATGATTTGAATTTCTTCTAAAGACGTAAGATCTCAAGTTGGGGTGGTTCTTTTAAACAGGTTTTATTTATCACTTGATTCATTATTTGTACCTGATGAGAAAGCCCTCAAGATATAAAAACAAAAATAGTCTATTACCTAAAACCAATTTAGCATTATAGCATATTTCATAATCACAACTGACATTTATTTATACATCTCTTTTGATTTTTTTAATACTTCAAAGAGGTAGGCAGGACAGGCATCATTATATCTATTTTGCAGGTGAAAAGATTAAAACAAAGATATTAAGTGATTTGTTCATGCTCACAAAACTAATAAGTGGTCATGTTGTGATTAAAATAAAGCTTTTCTGACTCCAGGGCAAATGTTTTTTCACTGCAATGTCCTTCTTCACTGATGTTGGACAGAAAAAAAAAAGAAGCTAAAAAGGGAATGAGGTAGAGAGAACAAATATGCTTTTTAAATTTCCGTGAAATGCTGTTATCCACCAGTTTCTACTTTTTCAGGGAAGAGAGAGGATTAATTAAAGTTATGGAAGAACAACTCAAGTTCTAGAAGATCCTATGAAATTGAGAAGGCTTCATTCCAATGATTAACTATTTCTACTATCTGAGATCCAGTCTGGCCTCTGGAATAGGGCTCATTGGAGGTACTCATTCATTACTGATCACATGGTAATGACTAGTTTGGTCACCTAAGTCATCAAAGTCTGTCTATCAGAGGGACAATATACATTGACAGAGGCAACATACAGGTTGACAAAATAACCAAACCTCAAAGAATTCAAGTATGTTAAACATGAAGTTCAATCAATTATACTGTGAGCTCCTTAATGACAGAAACTACTTTTTTTTAATTTTATTTTTTATTTTTTTAATTTTATTTGCATAACATATGTGTGGGTAATTCTTCACAATAACCCTTACATAGCTTTCTGTTACAATCTTTCCCCCCAACTCCCCACCCCTCCCCTAAATGGCAGGATATCGACTACATGTTAATTATGTTAAAATATTGGCAAATCGAATATATGTATACATATTTCCAAACTTATTGTTGTGCAAGAAAAATCTTATCTACATAAAAGATATATCAGATAAAGAAAACACAATGTAAGCAAACATCAATCAAGGAGTATGAGAATGTTATGTTGTGGTCCACATTTCACATCCCTCTCTCTGGGTGTATATGGCTTTCTTCAGTGAACAATTGGAGGTGGTTTGAAACATATCATTGTTGAAGAGAGCCATGTCCATCAGAATTGATCGTCATATAGTACTGTTGTTGCCCTGTATAATGATCTCCTGGTTCTGCTCATTTCACTCAGCATCAGTTCATGTAAGTCTCTCCAAGCCTCTCTGAAATCATCTTGCTGGTCATTTCTTACAGAACAATAATATTCCATAATGTTCATATACCATAATTTATTCAGCCATTCTCCAATTGAAGGGCATCTATTCAATTTCCAGTTTCTAGCCACTACAAAAAGGGCTGCCACAAATATTCTTGCACATGTGGGGCCCTTTCCTTCCTTTATGATTTCTTTGGGATATAAGCCCAATAGAAATGCTGCTGGGTCAAAGGGTATGCACAGTTTGATAACTTTTTGAGCATAGCTCCAAATTGTTCTCCAGAATGGCTGTATCCATTCACAGCTCCACCAACAATGCATCAGTGTCCCAGCCCTCCCACATCCCCTCCAACATTCATCATTAACTTTTCCTGTCATTTTAGCCAATCTGACAGGTGTGAAGTGGTACCTCAGGCTTGTCTTGATTTGCATTTCTCTGATCAATAGTGATTTGGAGCACCTTTTCATATGACTATAAATAGTTTTAATTTCATCCTCTGAAAATTGTCTGTTCATATCCTTTGACCATTTATTGATTGGAGAATGGCTTGAATTTTTATAAATATGAGACAATTCTCTATATATTTTAGAGATGAGACCTTTATCAGAACCCTTAAATGTAAAGATGATTTCCCAATTTATTGCTTCCCTCCTAATCTTGTCTGCATTGATTTTGTTTGTACAAAAACTTTTTAACTTAATATAGTCAAAGTTATCTATCTGGTTTTCAATTAAGAGTTCCAGTTCTTCTTTGGACATAAATTTATTCCATCTCCATAGGTCTGAGAGGTAAACTATATTACATTCTTCTAATTTACTTATAGTATCACTCTTTATATCCAGATCATGAACCCATTTAGATCTTATCTTGGTATGTGGTGTTAGATGTGGGTCAAGCCCTAATTTCTTCCACACTAGTTTCCAGTTTTCCCAGCAGTTTTTGTCAAATAGTGAATACTTATCCCAAAAGCTGGGGTCTTTGGGTTTATCAAAGACTAAATTGCTATAGTTATTGCCTAGTTTGTCTTGTGATTCTATCCTATTCCACTAATCGACTACTCTATTTCTTAGCCAGTACCAAATGGTTTTGATGACCGCTGTTTTGTAATATAGTTTTAGATCTGGTACAGCTAGTCCACCATCGTCAGCCTTTTTTTTCATTAATCCCCTTGAAATTCTTGACCTTTTGTTTTTCCAAATGAACTTTGCTACTATTTTTTCTAGATCTGTAAGATAATTTCTTGGGAGTTTGATTGGTATGGCACTAAATAAGTAAATTAGTTTGGGTAGTATTGTCATTTTTATTATATTCGCTTGGCTTACCCATGAGCATTTTAAGTTTTTCCAATTGACTAGGTCTGATTTTATTTGTGTGGAAAGTGTTTTGTAGTTTAGTTCATATAGTTGACAGGAACTACTTTTGCTGTTCTTTTTACTCCTGTTTCTTAGCATAGTGCCTGGAACTTAGCTGATGGTTAATAAATATTTTAATATAAATTATCTGATAAGCACATTGTTTTTGAGAGTTCATTCTAATTATTATTATTTTTTTTGCTTTTTTGCTGAGGCAATTGGGGTTAAGTGACTTGTGCAGGGTCACACAGTTAGGAAGTATCTGAGACCAGATTTGAACTCAGATCCTCCTGACTTCAGGGCTGGTGTTCTAACCACTGCGCAACCTAGCTGCCCCTCATTCTAATTATTCTTATTGAGAAACAAAATTCAAAATGTAAGGGGCACTTATAAATAGTCAAATAGCCAAAAGTTAAATGAGAGGAAAGAGAAGGAAAAGCCGATGTGAATTATAGGACAATTTTATTCAGTCTTCTTTTTGTCTTGCCCAAACCAGAAACCGACATCTCAACCAAATAAGAGGGAAGAGGACAAGCAGGGCTATTGTCTGGAAACTTCTAATCAAAGTCCCTCATCAAAATCAGAAGATTTTCTGAATTAAATACCTGGTGCCAATTTGTCTTATGCCCCATTCTATTTTGCCTTTCTATGTTTTTCCTGATATCATCTCCACACTTCCTGATCCTTCCCATAACACAAGAAGTACATGCAGAAATTTGATTATGTCACACACACACACACACACACACACCACTTTATTATAATCACCCCCATCCCCTGCCTCCTCCCTATATATACATGTATACACAGAATTAACTTTTATTTATACTACCAAAAGATCAGTCTGGATAATTCAAAAACTGGATAACCAACCCATACAAATCAGGAGTTAATGTATAAATGCAGTTTTTACTAAATGGCAACAATTGGGCACATAGTAATATAGCATTTGGTAATGATATCCATAAGTCACTCCAAGGTTTTGAAACACATATATCAAAACCCTTTATTGACATTTTAGCTCGAGATTCCAGGAAAATGACATATATGCTGCTGCTTGGAGGGTATTTTTTCAATACAATGTGTTAAGTATTGATTTAGAGTTAAGAGATAAACACAGAATCTACTTGTTCCAAATTTCTTAATTTTAAGTATCAAAGGATTTAAAAAAATCTATGTCTTCCTATGAGGTCTAAGCTCATGAAACATATTGCTTTTTATTCCTTGAAAATGATTGAAGGGATATTTGATAATCCTGCTTACTTACTTCTCTGGGAAAAGAAGTCTCCAAGTATCTTTAATTCATATTTCCTTTTTCAAACGCAGAAGCCAATAAAGACATTTCAGTTTTTCTTACCAAAGTATTGAATTCAGAATATTTTTTGGAATGTAAGAATAGAGGTCTACTTAAAATCATAAGTCCCTGCTTTTGTATAACATTATATAAGGTATCTTCAATTATTCAGATATTATCTCTTTTAGGAAGTCCAACAAGCCCCTGAATTAAACACAGTAGGCACGATTTCATACTTTACAGGTGAGGGAATTTAATGCTCAGAGACATAGGCTGATTGATCTCTTATGTAAATGAGGCATCTATTGTTTTAAATGTTGGGAAGAAACCTTAAGAAATATTTTTCTAATCATGTCTAAAGAAGAGCTTATGTCTTCAAGATATACTAGAAAAGTATAGAAAGGATAGATAATTCTTAAATATTTTATGTTGAGGCAAATACAGAATGTACTTCGAGAGAGAAACTGAAGTGTTCTGTCTTCAGTCTTACCCCAGACTATCTTAACATAATTAAAGGTGTCATTTGGTACACACCCATATCTGTTTTGGGTCAGAAAGAAAGTGAGAACCACGATATTTGCATTCAAACATTTTAAAAATAAAACTGGAACACTCTGATGTGTACTTTCTAAAAGGAGATACAAGTATGGTAATATTTACCTCAACTGAAAATGGAAGCAGTCCTGAAATTTGGAGTCATGAAAAAAATGTCAGTTACTTTGTTTCTTCTATGTATCTGTAAGACAAATCCTATGACAAATCAGACAACTTTCAGAAGGCTGTGTAGTGTAGCAGGTAGGGCACTGCATACCAAGGCAGCGGACTAATAGTACTAGTTCTGGCACTAAAAAGCTGTGTAATCTGGGGAGGGGACTGGAAATTACTTAACCTCTCTGGATTTTAACTTCCCCCCAAAAATTAAAGAGCTGAATTAGATGACCTCTAAATTCTCTTTTATTTCAAATGTTTTTGAGGGCCACCTGGATGCCTCAAGTAGATATTATGCTATTATTTTAAATTTTATTTTATATCATTTAATCAATAAATATTTGTTAAGTGTCTACTAAGCACCAGCTACTATGCTAAGTGCTGGGGCTACCAAAAATAGGCAAAAGACAGTTCATGCCCTCAAGAAGGTCACATGAAAGAAGACAACATATGAAAAGCCCCTGAAAAGTGGAGAGTAGAACCACAACTAAAGAGAGGGAATCTAGTAGAGGGGAATATTAAATTATTGAAAGCAGTTAGTGACCTAGCTCTGTTCCTTAAATGGAGGATGCCCACAGGCTAGAGGTACTGAGGAGGTATGAGGTATTCTGTTTTGCAGGAAGATGAGTTTCTAGAGACAATGATAAAGTTTTGTAGGTAGCAAGGTTTAAAAATAATGAGGCATTCATCCTAAATTCCTTCCTTATGTGACTATGGAGGACTACTTTACCAAGTATAAAATAGTTGCTTTTTCTTGATCAAATAAGAATATTGGAATGCAAAATCATTTTCTGTAGACTTACTGAAAACATTTCTGGAATAATGAAAATGGCAGAGATGTCATGTATCTTGCCCTGTTTTCATGTTGTTTGAATTTCTTCAATTAGGTCTCTATGTTTTGAAAGCTTTGTATCTCTTGTTGTTTCAAGAGTTTTAATATTTAGTGTGGTGTTTTAATTTTATTTTCAAAATTCAAATTAATATTTTTATTAGTCAGTGTTGTGAGATATAATTCTACTAACATCAATTTTCTGATATCAGCATAATTTCATATTGAATTATCAACAATATTTGCTGATTTGAATTTCTAGGAAGGAGATTTATTGCCAATTAATAAAGGATAAGAAAATTCTGATGCAAAATTCTAGCTACTTGAAGATAGATTTCTTTTGCATATGTATGTTTTATTTATTTTCTTTTTAAGCTTTTTATTTTCAGAATATATGCATAGTTTACATATATTTTGCAAAATTTCCTGTTCCAAACTTTTTTCTCCCTCCCTTCCCCCCCCACCCCTCTCTTAGAGAGTAACTAATTCAATATATGTTAGGACATGTGCAATTCTTTTATATGTTTTCCATAATTATCATGCTGCACAAAAAAAAATTAGATCAAAAAGGGAAAAAATGAAAACAAAAAGCAAGCAAACAACAACAAAAAGTTGAATCCAGACTCAGTTTCCACAGTCTTCTTTCTGGATACAGATGGTTCTCTCCATCACAAGTCCATAGGAACTGGACTGATTCACCTCACTCTAGAAGAGAGCCATGTCCATCATAATTGATCATTGTATAATTTTGTGGTTGCTGTTGGTTTTACAATATTCTGTTGGTTTTAGTTACTTCGTGTAGCAACAGTTCATGTAAGTCTCTCCAGACTTTTTTGAAATCATCCTGTAGATCATTTCATATAAAACAATAACAATCCATAAAATTCATATACCCTAACTTATTCAGCTGTTCACCAACTGCTAGACATCCACTCAGTTTCCAGTCCCTTACTAATACCAAAAGGGCTGCTACAAACATTTTTGCACATGTGGATCATTTTCCCTTTTTTATGATCTCTTTGGAATACAGATTCAGGAGAGACACTTCTAGATCAAAGTTTGCACTTTTGATAGCCCTTTGTGCATATTTCCATATTGCTCTCCAGAATGGCTGAATCAGTTCATAACTCCACCAACAATGCATTAGTGTCCCAGTTTTCCCACATCCCCTCCAACATTCATCATTATCTTTTCCTATCATCTTAGCCAATCTAAAAGATGTAATACTTCACAGTGGTACTTCAGAGTTGTCTTCATTTGCATTTCTTTAATCAATAATGATTCAGAGGAAATTTTCATATACTAGAAATGTTTTTAATTTCTTTCTCTGAAAATTGTTCATATCCTTTGACCATTTATTACTTGGAGAATAAATTTATAAGAATTTGAGTCAATTCTCTATATATTTTAGAAAAGAAGCCTTTCTCAGAACCCTTGGATATAAATTTTTTTCTCAGTTTACTTCTTCCCTTCTAATTCTGTCTGCATTGGGTTTGTTTGTACAAAAACTTTTTGACATAATATAATCAAAATTATCCATTTTGCATTTGATAATGTACTCTAGTTTTTTGTCCACAAATTCCTTCCTTCTCCACAGATCTGAGAGGTAGATTATCCTTTATTCTTCTAATTTGCTTATAGTATTATTCTTGATGTCTAAATCATGAACCCATTTCAACTTTATCTTGGTATAGTGTGTTAGGTATGGGTCAATGTCTAATTTCTGCTATACTAATTTCCAATTTTCCCAGCAATTTTGACAAATGGTGAGTTCTTATTCTAGAAGCTGGATCTTTGGGTTTTCAAACACTAGATAACTATAGTCATTGACGACTATGTCTTGTGAACATAACCTATTCCACTGATTGACTACTCTATTTCTTAGTCAGTATGAAATGGTTTTGATGACCACTACTTTATAATATAGTTTTATGTCTGCTATAGCTAGGGAACCTTCATTAATTCCCTTGAAATTTTTGACATTTTGTTCTTCCAGTTAAACTTTGTTATTATTTTTTCTAGCTCTGTAAAATCATTTCTTGGAAGTTTGGTTTGTAACTAAATAAGTCATAAGAAATGACATTTTTATTGTATTATCTCAATCTACCCATGAGCACTTGATAGTCTTTCAACTAATTAGCTCTGACTTAATTTCTGTGCAGTGTTTTGTGATTGTTTTCATATAAGGGCAGTTAGGTGGCGCAGTGGATAGAGCACCAATCCTTTAGTCAAGAAGACCTGAGTTTAAATCTGGCCTCAGACACTTAACACTTCCTAGCTGTGTGACCCTGGGCAAATCATTTAACCACTTAACCCCCAATTGCCTCAGGGAAAAAAAATGAAAGAAAAAGAAAGAAAAGAAAAGAAAAGAAAAGAAGAGAAGAGAAGAGAAGAGAAGAGAAGAGAAGAGAAGAGAAGAGAAGAGAAGAGAAAAGAAAAGAAAAGAAAAGAAAAGAAAAGAAAAGAAAAGAAAAGAAAAGAAGAGAAAAGAAGAGAAAAGAAAAGAAAAGAAAAGAAAAGAAAAGAAAAGAAAAGAAAAGAAAAGAAAAGAAAAGGAAAGAAAAGAAAAGAAAAGAAAAGAAAAGGAAAAAAAAGTGTTCATATAGTTCCTGACTTTGTCTTGGCAGGTAGACTCCCAAATAATTTATATTATCTACAGTTATTTTAAAGGGAATTTCTCTTTGTATCACTTGCAGTTGGAGTTTGTTCGTAACATATAGAAATCCTGATGATTTTATGTGGATTTATTTTGTATCCTGCAGCTTTGCTAAAGTTGTAAATTGTTGCTATTAATTTTTTTAGTTGATTCTCTAGGATTCTCTAAGAATATCATCATATAATCAGCAAAATGTTATAATTTTCTTTTCTCATGTATTCTAATTCCTTTATTTTTTTTCATTTCTCTTATTACTAAAGTTAACATTTCTAATACAATACTAAATTGTAATGGTGATAGTGGGCACCCTCCTTTCAACCCTGATTCTATTGGGAATGATTCAAATTTGTGCCCGTTACATATGATGCTCACTGATGGTTTTAAATAGATGCTACTGATAATTTTTTAAGGAAAACTCCATTTATTCTTATGCTCTCTGGTGTTTTTAAAATAAATGGGTGTTGGATTTTGTCAAATGCTTTTTCTGCATCTTTTGTGATAATCATAAGATTTCTGTTAGTTTAGTTTGAAGATGTATTTCTAAGTATTTGATAGATGACATTTTTCAACATATAGTATTATGTTGAACATTTTCATTCCTTCATTCATGAACATGTATCAATCAATAAATGCTGGTATCTTTAAATTAACCTTTATTTAATTTATGGTGATGATTCCTAAAATTACTATTTTAAATACCTGCATTTCTCTAAAAGAATATAAATGACTCAATTAAATGTTTGCTGATTCCTTCTTGACATAAACCTGATAAAGTTCATGTGAATGTCACCCTTGGAGAGCTTTTTGTTTCCACTCCTGGATCTTAGTTATTTTATTGACTCTCTCGAGAAATAAACAATCTTCACTCACATTCAACAAATCTAGTTGTATAAACCTGTTATTAGTCATTAATATTGCTTTGTAAAGCAAGATCCATTTTTTTAAAAATGCATTTATTGTTAATTTGTTTATTACATGCTCAGAGAATATCTATCAATCTTTACCCCACTTTGTGAAGAAAAAGCAAATAATCTTTCTGTAAGTGATTTGCCTGATTAGCCATATATTATTAAGGTTTTATGTATTTTAGTTTTGACACTTTTGCCCTATTTTTCATCTATTGCAGCATGCCAAAAAGTATATGTTAAGGCTAATATTTTTTGATAATTAATTCTTCTAGAAGTATTTCTAGTTCAACTTTGAAACTAAAATTTCAATTTCATTTCTTAACCTATACAACCTTCATATCTGCTTGACAACTTAATGTTTGATGACTGTGCTTTTAGTATGTATCAAATCCATTGATTAAATTCAATTGCTCAAAAATCTCTTTTTGGCACACATTAAGAGTTTTACACTTGTAACAATCAAACACAATTTTTATATCTTTGGATAAGTTCCACAAGATAAAATAGTTGTTTAATATGATTTTAAGTGGAACCATATAATGATGTCATCCATGTACATCAAGCTATTAATTGCAAGTTTCAACTCCTTCTTTAACTTAAAAACCATACTCAGTTCTAGACAGAAGTGTTGATAATGGATTTAAGTCTAGGCAGAATCACTAGAGGCTAAAACAGTCTCCTGGGAAGATGTCATATGGATTATTTTTAATATTATGGAATCGGGTGGCATGTTTTAAGCTCTGAATAGTTTTCTTTGCTACCATCAAATACTCCAGCATTCTCCCTATAAATGGATCTATTTTATATATTTATAGTAAATTAGTAATTCATAAATGTGGAAGTGAGTCAAGACATTTTAGATAATAATTAAAATTACATGTCATGTTTTGGCAAGTCTTAATTATTAATAACTGAATAAATCAGTTGTTCTTCGCACATCAGGACTTATTGGCACATTCTCTTTGCCCCTTAGCAAATATTTTATTTTCTTATATGTGCTGATAGTTGTAGTTTTTGAGTTGTTCAACCCAGAAGTGTTTTGAATAAAGCACATAAACACACAACTGACATATTTGGAGTAGTCACTTATATTCTCATCTTTTTGGTAATCAATATGTAGTGCCTTCTGTTAAGAAGAAGATTAGACTTCTATCAGAGAGAAAACTGGTAATGTACTTCAGTGGTAATTCATGCATCACTGTGAAGTGTTTGAGATAATAATTATGGATCTCATCCAGACTTAAAGCTTTCCGGTTTGCAAAAAAGTTAGCATTTCATTTACCCTACCTTGACATAATGGTTTTGTCACACATTATATTAATGATATTTTGGTTGAGCTATTATCCAACTTGTGTTTCCCTTGTGTTGGATGTTTTCTGGCCATATAAATAACAAGAAATTTCCCACAGCTTACAGTAGTTTTCTTCTACCTTTAATTTCTTTGATTCTTGAATCTCTACAGTATTATTTTAATTGATGTCTGATTGTTTTTCTTTTTTGAATGGCTTTGACATATTTTATCAAATTTGCATTTGGATTTTCACCCCTAATTGTTGATTTAAGATATTAAGACTTCCTAATATACTTTTGTTTTCCAGAATTCACATAGATTTTTTGGTGATTGCAGTCTATAATTAATCAATATGGTGTTCAGCTTTTCTACAATTTTATTGCATTTCTGTAGGTTTTTAAGAATTTTCTGGAGTCACTTCTTTCATTTGCTTGTTTGATACTTATCCTTAGGAATATTCCTAGATAACTCCTCCTATAATCTTCCTATTCCTCTTATCATAATGGCTATAGAATATGCCATGTATGAAGAAATCTGAAATGTTTTCTCTTTTAGATAAAATGATGTGGATGTTTCCATTATGTTTGATCAGTGGAACCATATGATTTGATCAATATAAATCAAGAAATCAATTATATATATATATATATATATGTACATATATATATATAAACATTCATATAGCTATGGCAAATACCACCTTCTAAAATTATTTTGTTTTGGTAGGAGTTGAATCCATTAATTAGATTCATTCTGTCAAACTCAAAAAAATCTTTTTGAAATCCCATTTTATGCATACCTACTTCTTTTTCAAAATACTTCAAAACATTGGTTTTATGTTTTGCTATCCATTTTAAAATTCAGTCACACTTGAGGTATTTTCATTAAGAATAATTTTGTTCATGCCTCTACAGTCTTCAGATATTCTCTCATCGAATTTAAGTAACTACTCAATTTTTACTCTTACTTCATCTAATCCGAGTATAGAAATGCAGATATTTCTTTTGATTGCCCATCATTGAATATATGACATATTACTGTAGCAGGGACTTCTTCACTTATGCATAGATCACCTAAGAAACAGACACCCATTTGGGAAACAACAGGAACCTGCTTTTAGGAGAAGGCAATCTGTGCTCTCCACTATGTAAGTGGGAACAGCTTCTTTCCATAGGTCAAATAGTCAAAACAGGCTGCAATTTTAAAACTACCAGTCTGGGAAAGGCTGTATTCAAGGGAGTAAAGTCTAGTCATCCAAAGCAATGGACACCATGAAACTATGTATGGAGTAAGGTGAACTGGTCCTATCCTCCTATTCATGCTATATTTCTTCTAAAACTGGGTGTGGAGTTTTAATAGTAATAATAATAATAGGTAGCATTTATATAGTGTCTGCTATGTGCCAGGCACTGTACTAGGCTGTTCGCAATTAGTATCTTATTTGATCCTCACAACAATGAAATAAAGGAAATTCTTAATAATAATTAACAATTCTCTAATAAGAGAAGAGCAGATGTTAATTATTATCTCCATTTAAACTCAGTTTTTTCTGATTATAGATCCAGCAGGCACTTTGGACTTGGAATGTGGTGGAACTATAATGTACACTGAGTTAAGTTGCACACTTAATCACCCTCTCTTCTTCAAAGACAAAATGACTCATAGTGTCCCTAGTTTTTGAGGGGGAATATTTGCATGTTTGTTTTAAATATTATTTTGTTAATCAGTTAATCTTATTATTAAGTAATTAAAAGGAAGTGAGAAACTAGAGAGTTCTGGAAAAGTAGGAAAAAACAAGTGATAAGACGTTAAACCCATTAGAACAAACTAGACATTCTAAAAGCTCCTTTAAGAGTACTGAAGAACTCTGAAGAGAGATGAAATATAACACAAATAGCACTCAGGAAGTGGGAACCAATGTAGTTACTGTTGTACAGTGACAAAAAAGCAGCATGAAATCCTTTCTTATAATTACTAATATATGTGATCCATTTTGTTATATCATTTAATACTGACATTTTAAAAAGCATTTATATCTTCAGCTCTTTCATGACCACTCCTGGTTTCCTTGTATTCTACCAGCATTAGTGGTCAGGGTTATCTGCATCAAAGCATTTCCATGAAGCAAGGTATTAACAGTTTTGATTTATGATGATAAATATTATCATTTTGTGGTACCAGAAAATGAAGGAACACTATTTCAATTTTGAATTATTCTACACCAAATGGATGGTCGCCAATTGTGGCAATGACCTCAAGGAGGGCAGGAAATAATTGTATTTCTTTCATAGGTTAATAAGATCAGTACTATCATATGGACTAGAGTGATTATCTAATCAAAAACATTGCAGAGCCCAATATTCCAGAATTTTTTGACTTCTAACTGGACCAAAATATATATCAATGTGTACAGTCTGCATTGAACATCACTCTCACTGGCATCTTCATACTTTCCCATTGAATTTCCCCTCTGCTCCCCCCTTTACACTTAGCGTGGATGATGGGTCAGATGTGGCTAACAACAATGATATATTTGTATTGCATTTTTTAATTTAAATAGCAATTTCATTTTATATAATGAGGAGGAAATTAAAGTTGACATCCTGCAGATCAGTAAAGATAATAACAATAATAACAGGGCATTTAAAGTTTACATGAAGAACTATTCTCTATTTAAAATATGCCACCAACAATACAGTGTCAAGAACAATTAATGTAAAGTGCATCATCTTTCAGTAAGACAATGCTAGACTGTGATAACTCTGCCTGGCTTTAAATACATCATTAAATGTGGCTTTAAAGAAACATCTTCCCTGAAAAGAACTAAGTATGAATTAGTAATTAAAAAGGGAATCTTATTATTAATCACTTGATATATGTGGATTGAATTATATGATTCCAGTGAAATATATATATATATATGTATATATATACATATTGTAATGTAAATTTTCTCTAAAGATTAAAAATAAAATAAATATAAAGTATTTAATGTACATAGAAGAAACAGAGATTGAAAAAGTTTAGGCTTGAATGTAGAGGTCAAATTGAACTTGTAAATGAAGGCAATATACCTTGGCCTTTTCCAGGACAACCATACCAAGCATAAAACTGTCAAAGTGAAAGCTGTTGTTGTGTAAATCAAGAGTCATAATGGAATCCTAAAGTAAAATTTCAGTGGAAAGAATGCACCTCAAAGCAATTAATTCTTATGCAAAATGTAATTTTAAAACAGAAGCAAATGATAAAAGATTTAAGGAGTATCCTAACTAAAAGTTATATAATATTAATAATTCATCGAACCTTCTTTTTACTATCAAAGGTATCACCTTGCTCCCAATCTCCTAGGCTTGAAACTTAGATGTCATCTTCAATTCCTCATTATCTCTCACCCCCTATATCCATATTGTTGCCTACCCCTGCTGATTTTACCTTCAAAATGTCCTCAGATTGTTCCCTTTTCTCTTTTCTGACAGCATTACTCCTCAAGTACAAGCCCTCTTCACCTAATGCCAGAATTACTACAATAGCCTGCTGGTAGGTCTATTTGTACCCTATTCCAATCCATCTTGCATTCAGCTAACAAAGTGGTTTTCCTGAGACACCAATCCTACAATGTCACCTTTCTGAATAATATCACCTTATCATATTAATCATATATTCTAATTATATTAATAATAATATCATCTTCAGAAATACAAAATACTTTATTGGCTTCCAAAGGCCTTCATAGCCTACACCCATCTACCCATCTTGCTCCCATACACATATACACACAAACTTTGCTAGTCTTATTTACACTTTATACACAATCCAATAACATTGACTTCCTTTGTATTCTTCAGATAAGATGCTCCATCTCTCAGGTCTCCCCATTTTCTCTAGGTATCCCCCATTCCTGGGGGACTCTACCTCCACATGTCTACTTGTTGCTTTCCTGACTTCCTACCATTTCTAGTTAAAAACCTCATCTTTCACAGGAAACCTTTCCCAATCTCTCTTAATTCTAGTTTTTTTCCTTCTGCTAATTTTTCCGTATTTATTCTATATGTAGATGTGTGGGTGTATATATATGTATATATGTATATATATATATATATATATATATGTATAAATAGATAGAGATAGAGATAGAGATAGGGACAGAGACAGAGATAGAGAGAGTTTGTTGTCTCTCCCATTATAGTATGAGCTTCTTGAGGGTAGAAATTATCTTTTGCCTTTTTTTGTATCCTCAGCATTTATCACAGTGCCTGACACATATTAGATATTTAACAAATACTTATTGACTGACTGACTTCCCCAAGGAAGTTCTAGAAAGATTAACATTTTTTTTGCTGAGGCAATTGGATTAAGTGACTTGCCCAGGGTCACGCAGCTAGTTAAGTGTTAAGTGTCTGAGATCAGATTTGAACTCAGGTTTTTCTGACTTCAGGGCTGCTCTATCCACCACACCATCTAGCTGCCCCAAGATTAACATTTTCTTAGGGAAAGAAGGGAAGAAGACTTCATATATTTATAGAATATTTTGGAAACAAACCCAACATGATTTCATAAAGCAAACCTGAAAACAGACAGGTGCCACTGGATTTTTCAAATGAAAACAAAAATATCTCCATCTGGAGCCCATGAAATAGTTAAGAAAGGAGTGTAATCTAAAACTCCCATAGGCAACATCCATATGAATTCAACCAATAATATAGGAACTAAGATATGTTCAATAAGTTACTGAATCATATGGATTTGTTAAAAGAATTGCAAGGCTTTGTAATTGTGATTTAGGAATGGATCACTGTCACTAGAATATTATACAAAAGTTTTACATAGAGAGTCCAGATTTATTGATCAATACAGATTATGAAAGTAAATAGGAAACTGTGTAACATAACACTTACAGGTTGCAAAAAGGTTAACATCAATACAATGCCTATAAAAGCTTGGTTTTGTGATGGGAATCATAAACCAAAAATTTTTTGACCTTAAGAAACTAACAAATGACAAGTAACCATGCTATAAGTACTGATCCAAAAATATTTTGTCAATTCAAAAAACTAACTGTGCTAGAATAAGAGCAGTAGTATCACACAGAAAACTATTTTATATGATTTCCCAGTACTTCAAGTGATTTTTATATATGTCATCTTACTATATACTCATAGATCTCTGAACAACAAAGTAATAAAGAGTTTAAAATGCAGAGACATAGAGAAAGAAATCAAAACTATATGGAAAGAGTAAAATCTATATTGTCTTCAACTTTCCGTCTATTCCTACAGGTGTACTAATGATATTTTCAGTGGTCTTATGAAACTTGGGCTCACATCCCAATACTTTAATTCAGTTATAACAAATCTATAATATGAGCACTTTAAGTTTTCATTTGTGTTTTGTAACTACAAGAAACTGAGGGAGAGAATGCTTAAAATGTCAGGGGCAGAATAATAATAAAAACAATAAAATAACAATAAAATAGATATTGTAAAATAATGATAAAATCAATTAATATAGTACTTTAAGGATTGAAAAATATTTTACAAATACTGTCTCATAAAAACCATGGGAGGTAGGTGCTTTATTATCATTATTTTATAGATGAGGAAACTGAGGCAAGCCGAGGTTAAGTGACTTATGCAGGCTCATACAGCTGGTAAATGTCTGAGGCTGTATTGAATCTCACGTCTTCCTGACTCTGAGACCTATGCTCTCTCTATCCATTATGTCACAGTTTCTGTTGACTATAAGAACAGCACTCTTTCTGCTCCAACAATATTTAACTAGATGTGTTATTTTCATTTATTGTAGTAACCAGATGATATCCAATAACTTAACCAGAAACATGATGAAACAGAAACCAAAACAAAAATAAAAAACCTTACATTCTACCCATAGAGTAGGGAAAAATTCTCCAAGTTCTCCCCTCAATCTCTAACAACAACAATAATGGGCTTTACTTAACTTACTTACTTCCATAGCACTTACTATGTGTCACTCCCCGGGTGATATATGGTCAAAAAATATGAATAAGCAGTATTCATAAAAAGAAATCAGAGTTCTCTGTAATCAGCAGATAGATGACCTAGTAAATAGAATACCAGGCCTGAAGTCAGAAAAACTTTGTAAGTTCACATCTAGCCTCAAACACTTACTATGTGACCTCGAACAAGCTATTTTACCCTGTTTGCCTCAGGTTCCTCATCTATAAAATAATCTCGAGGGGAAAAAATGCCAAACCACTTTAATATCTTCACCAAATGGGGTTTCAAAAAATCAAATAAGGCTGAACAAATAATCATATGGAAAAAATGGTCTAAATCACCATTGAGTAGAGAAATGCAAATTAAAACAACTCTAGGTACTATATCACACCTATCAGATTGGCTAATGTGACAGAAAAGGAAAAAAGACAAATGTAGAAGGGGTTGTGGAAAAATAGAAACATTAATACATTGTTGGTTAAAAGTTGTGAACTGCTTCAGCAATTATGGAAAACAGTTTGGAACTATGTCCACTAGGCTACGAAGATGTGTGTACCCATTGAACCAGAAATATTATTATAAGTTCTATATGCCAAAGAGATCAAAGAAAAAAAGAAAACATCATAAAGATGGCTGATTTTCATATAGTGTTACATAAGGGACCTTCATTCTACAATTCACTTGCCTGGGGTACGTGCCCAGTAGTGGAATCACTTGATCAAAGGGTATTAACAGCTCAATGACTTTTCTAGAATACCTAATTATCTTCCAGAATGGTTATATTAATTCACAACTCCACTAACAAGATATCAATATTTCAATCTATAATCCCCTCAATACTGGATATTTTCAGAATTATCATTTTATCGTATTTAGACAACTTAATGTGTGTGAGGTGAAATTTTAGAATTGTGTGAATTTGCATTTCTATTGTAATTACTTTGGATAATATATTCATATAGTTATCTCTAATACCATTTATTCATTTCCTAATAATATCCTTAATTTCTTTTGTTTGTTGCAATATCTTTTTTCTATTTGTAATTTTGCAGTTTGTGTTTTCTTACTCTTTTTTATTACATTTTCTAAATACTTATCAATTTTAGCTCATGGGGTTATGAGAATTAACTGAGATAATATATGTAAAACACTTTGTAAGCTTAAGAAATTTTATAAATGCTAACTATTATTATTATCATTATTATTAAATAACACTGAAATAAAATTTCAATTTCTATTAGTTTTACAACTTTTTGATATTATTGATACTTAATTACAACTTTGTGCATAGCTGTCTCCTCTGCTCCAGAACAAATATTCCTAGTTTCTTTAACCAAACTTTGCTATATGGAGTGGTGTCAGAGTCAATCATCATCCTGGTTACATTGCTCTAGATAGTCTCCAGCTTATCAGTATGCTTCCTGAAATATGGCACCCAGAGCTAAACACAATAATTTTTGACATAGTCTGTCTTAGAATAGAGAGATCTTAGACTGGTCTTGGACTCTATGCTTCTCAGTGTAAGCATAAATCAGATTAGTTGACTTAGGCTTGTTGTCTCACAGTAAGCCTTAAGTCCCCTAAAAACCCTCAGATTTATTTTTTTTTCTTTTTACCACATAATACAAATTTCTTTCTTATTTATTTTGAAATGGAAGAGATTTGAAGCTTAGAGTTTGGGTTTCTTAATTCATTTTTTCCCCTAAGCATGTTTCTCTGTGTGAAGCACACAGATTCTCCATTTGAATCCTTGATATTTAAACTCATTCTTTTTTAAGATTAGCTTATGTTTGTGTGTGTGTGTGTATGATTATAATCCATGTATGTACATACAACTTTTTCCTAAAGGAAAAGCACACATTGTCAAAAAGGCTTACAAACTTTTCCTCATGGATTGCTCATTTTGCAAATTAGAGAATTACATTTAAATATGGGAAATTACCTCATGAGCTATATAATCTAATTCATATACAAAGGAATGCACAGTACAACTTTTCCTGAACCATATAAATAACCTTGGACCAGAAGTAAGATTCTGAGAGATTGAGGAAATGAAAGGATGCTAAAAAGTCCACTGGATCTGGAAAAAGGTGTTACTAGCTAAAAGATTCCAAGTCTTTTTCTATTCTTTTACAGAATAAGTTCTTGATTTATATCTTCTGTTTTAGTTTTTTTTTTGTAACATCAGTTTTGAGTCCTTATCCTACTAAATGGGGTCTTTATATTTGTCAAATATTAGGGAATTTGATACATTTGCTTTTGTATTTAAACCTAACTTGTTCTACATAATACATTAATTCTCTCGAGATTCTTTGCCTTTTTTTCTTTATATGAAGTTCATTATTATGTCTTTTGTTCTATAAAGTTCTAAAATTTGATAGTTTAATAGGTATGACATTGAAGAAGTAAATTAATTTAGGCAGTATTATAATTTTTATTATATTGACTCATCCTATCAACAAGCAATTAACATTTTCCCAAATATTTAGGTCAGTCTGTTTCTGTATATCATCTTTGGTAGTTGTGTTTAAATAGTTCTGGTGTAGTAGTATCTTCCTTGACTTTGCCTTCATCTACTATACAACTCTTTATAGGCAGCTAGGTGGTACCAGACATAGAACGCCAGACTTGGAGTCAGAAAGATTTTTTAGATCAAATCTGGCCTTAGACACTTAGTAGCTTTACAACTAAGCAAGTCACTTAACCTTGTTTGCCTCTGTTTTCTCACCTGTAAGATGAGCTGAAGAAGGAAATGACAAACCACTTCAGTATGAATGAAGACCCAACTGAACCTCAAGCCTTTATGAAATCTAAGCTGGTTTATAAGATCTCTCTCCATACAGACTGATTATTTTCAAAAATCTCATTCTTTTAAATATATTCATATATATTATATTTCCCTTATTTCACTATCTAGTAATTGTGTCAGGAAATATAAATTATCTTGGTTTAATATGACTTACATGAATCCATTACACCTTCTGATGATTATCCTTAGCGTTCCCATACTATTGACTTAATAAGCCATTCTACAGTTTTACCTCAAATTTATATTAAGATCTCTTTAGGCAATTTATAAGATCATAAGATCCCTAGGAGTGACAGCATTTCCCATTCCAGGGACTCTACTTTAAGCCCCATCCCCACAACCATTAAGGAGAGAAGGAAAAATCTATTCCTATGCAACACTATAGGCAATAAATATTGACCAAATGCTACCAGTAGGCAGATACTCCTAAGAGCCATGAGAATGAGAATATCCCCTATATTAATTGCATATTTTTGATCATATAATCAGTCCTGTTCTCATAGACACCTCCAGCAAAACATAATTCCTATTGAAAAGGAGCTAGCCATCCCCACCCACTGGTGGGATTAGACAAGTCAGCCTAGCTAACGCAACAAGACACTCTGAGGGGTGTACTCAGAGTGCAGAGAGGCTGCACTATGTGATAAGCAAGTAAAAATACCATCACCTTGATGGCTATGTCTCCTCAGACCCTGATGGAGATGACTCCAGACTTTTAACATAAGAACGTTAAACATAGCAATGTGTTCAGCCTAGTGCCATAGTTATTATCCTGGAAAGCAACCCTTCTTGAGACTCAGCCTGGCAACATCCTAAAGGTACTACAGTCCAAACCACTGAAGACCCAGGAAAGAAAGTCCTTGGCATTCAAGGCAATGATTCAAGATCAGAAACTGATAGGATTTTATCATCGGACTTGCCATTCAGGAAAAGACCTTACCATTTGTTTTGCCATTATGGCAAAGGACCAAGGAGTCTTTCTGATTTATTTCAATTATGTGTTGTTTCTCCCATTAGAATGTGAATTCCCTGAAGCAGGCATTTTCTTACTTTGCTATTTGAGTCCCCAGTGCTTAGTCTATGCACATAGTGAGTCCTTAGTAAAGGTTTTTCTCATTAATTTGTCTTTTTCCTCCCTTTCTTAAAAATCCAGTACATTTGACAATATCCAGTCTATTAACATCTTCCCCATTCTCTACATTTCAACAATTTTTCTTTTAATGGCTCATTAACATTTAAGAATTAATTTATGATCATTGAATGTAGTTCACCTAGGCCCCAAAACTGTAAGTTATTTGTAGCAAGAGTTAATCTCTTAATCATGAATTCTCTCATAATATTATGGGTACTCTGCCCTTTCCAACCTCAAGATCATTTCCCTTGACAAAGAACACAAAAGCAAATTGCACTTGACCAGTTTCATTTTATGCATGCAATCCATTAACTTTATGCCATCTTTCCAAAACCAATGGATCAACACCATCTTTATTATTCTCTTTGCCCCAGATATAGCATAAAAAGCATTTTATGTAGTCCATATTGTTTCTTGCTAGTTTTGCCTCATAGTTCAGGAAGTTTCTCAGTCAACAATGAGCCAATATTCATTTATTAAATGTTAACTATTGCTAGGGTTTTTCAGAGAAAGTTAAAACATAATCCTTGTTCTCAAAGAGTTCAAATTCTAACTGGGGAGACAACATGCAAATAACAATATCCCTATAAGATAAATGCAGTGTTATTTGTTTTTCATTCTTTTGATCTTATATTCAATAGAATTCATAAATAAAGGATGCTAGAACAAATTACTATCCCAGCATTGTTCTTTTATGTTTATTATCTGGTGGACTATTGCATAGATGAATTCAGTATTGCTTTTTGTAATTTAATGAAAATATTAGAATGTCAAATCATCTTCTTTAGGCTTAAACATTTTCAGGAAAACTTCGGTAGCAGATAAAATGATGGTAATATGTAATATTTCCACATTTTATTTTCCTACTAGGTTTCTATATTTTGAGAATTTTCATTCCACGTAATTTAGGGGTTATGAGTATCTGGTATGATAGCATAAATTAAAAATGTTATTAAGTTTTTTATGAGTTAATACTAATTCATGATATTGAGGACAACATTATGCCCAAAATGATGCAATTCAAGCACAGTTCATTTATTTCACTCTCAAAAATATTTGGGGATCTATATTTGTAGTGTGGAGATGTTATGTTGGTTTTTCATGTACAGCAAGCTTCTGGTGTATCATTTCAGTTACCTAATCATATCTTTCTTTTTTTT
>JAJPUD010004262.1:69681-96218 GCA_023553655.1 Myrmecobius fasciatus | reverse complement strand
TTTATTTTTTAATAAATTGGTGTCTTTTTCATATCTCTTTTGCAGAGTATCATATCCTTCTTGCAAGATACTGTATCCTTCTTGCACTGATTTCAGTTTATTTTCCCATTTATCCTCCAGCTCTCTTTTGAGGTTCTTTATGCAGTCTTCCAGAAAGGCCTTTTGAAACGGGGACCAGTGATGGTCTTTGCTGTTTTTTTCTGGATTTTTGTCTAAAGAAACCTCTGTATCTGAGGTCTTTTCTTTGCCTTGATAAAAGCTGTCTATGGTGAG
Organism: Myrmecobius fasciatus; assembly: GCA_023553655.1. Taxonomy (NCBI): domain Eukaryota; kingdom Metazoa; phylum Chordata; class Mammalia; order Dasyuromorphia; family Myrmecobiidae; genus Myrmecobius; species Myrmecobius fasciatus. Next base: position 95,945 of record JAJPUD010004262.1, on the reverse strand, counting down.
AGCTCTCTTTTGCTTCTTCATCATTTTTTTTTTTTAGACAGAGTGGATATCTCTTTAAGGTAGGGGAAAAAAAAAACCTAGGCTGAAGACGCTTTGCCCTGGGTCACTTCGGGGAGTTGACTTAAGGTGCTGGGCCGGTGGGGCCTAGGACTAAGTCCGAATTACTCCTTAAACAAGGCAAGTCTGCCAGAACACCTGTCCCCAATCAGGGCAGAGTGTCCCGAGTGCCTCAGATGAACTCCAGGTGTATGGAATTTGGAGTTTGGAGTTTGGAATTTCTTCCAGGATGAGCTGAGCTGAGTCCCACCCTCACTTCCGGCCTGCACAGTTGTCGTCTATTTATCTCTCTGTCCGATTCCGACTAACCTGATATGAAGTTCTCCAGAGAGCCGTGCCCAAATATTTCTGAGTTCGTTGACTTGAAGATCAGTTCAGAGGCTTATTTTATTGTTGATTTGAGAGAAGATCGGAGGAGAGGCAGAAAGTCACCTTTTCACTCCGCCATCTTGGCTCCGCCGCCTAATCATATCTTTCTAAGAACTTGGGGAATATATTGTCTAGTTTCTATAGTTTGCTTGCATAATCTACATGAATTAATATATCTGGGCTGTCTAATAAGAATCTTTTCTGTAATTTTTATAGCAATGACCTGGTCTTGAATTGTTATCACATACTCTCATTTCTATAAATAAATCTGCATGATCCAATCCCTTGTTCAACTATATTTTTGCAAAATATTGTGAGTTGAGTTAATGTAGAAATCAATCATTGCTTCCCCTGTTAAAACTTTCAAACTACATCTAAACAACTTCTAAAGGTAAACTATTGTCAATTATATTTCACAAGTCCAATGGCATGTACCTACACTCAGACTTTACAGTTGCTTTGTAAAATGGTGCCTATTTGTCCTAGATGTAGTTAAGTCCATCTGCCTGATTATTTTGTTACTTTATGGGATCTGTCAGTTATCAAAGTATTAATTTTTCTATAGCTTTCTTGGGACTTTGGACCCTGTGTTTAGTTGATATTGGATGGGGTTTTAATACTTTCTAAGTCCAACTGTTTTCAACACTTTTACTTTTGGAAAAACATATAGCAAAAGTGATATGAGATGGTACTAACTGTTATTATGGTATTCCTTTCATTGATTATAAAAGGCTTTATTGACCAAATAAGCTTTATTAATGCCTTTTGTTTTTTTGTTTTTTTTTTGTTTGTTTGTTTGTTTGTTTGTTTTATTTTTTTTATTTTAAGCTTTTTATTTGTATAACATATGTATGGGTAGTTCCCCAACCTTGATCTTTACAAAGCTTTCCAATACAAATTTTACCCCCAGTCCCCTCCCCTCCCCTAGATGGCAGGAAGTCCACTACATTTAATAATGTTGAAATGCTTGAGAGGTTATGCAAGAAAAATCCTATCTACAAGAAAAAAAAAAGAATCAGAGAAAGGCAACACAATGCAAGCAAATGTCAATAGAGATCATGAAAATGTTACGTTGTGGTCCATATTTCATATCCCTCTCTCTGGGTGTATATGGTTTTCTTCAGTGAACAACTGGAACTGGTTTGAGACAATTCTTTATTGCAGAGAGCCATGTCCATCAGAATTGATCATCATGTAATACTGTTGTTGCTGTGCATGATGATCTCCTGGTTCTGCTTGTTTCACTCAGCATCAGTTCGTGTAAGTCTCTCCAGGCCTCTCTGAAATCGTCCTGCTGGTCGTTTCTTACAGAACAATAATATTCCATAACATTCATATACCATAATTTATTCAGCCACTCTCCAATTGATGGGCATCCCTTCAGTTTCCAGTTTCTAGACACTACAAAAAGGGCCGCCACAAACATTCTTGCACAGGTGGGTCCCTTTCCCTCCTCTAAGATCTCTTTGGGATATAGGCCCAGTAGAAACACTGCTGGGTCAAAGGGTATGCACAGTTTGACAACTTTTTGAGCATAGCTCCAAATTGCTCTCCAGAATGGTTGGATCCGTTCACAGTTCCACCAACAATGTATTAGTGTCCCAGCCCTCCCACATCCCCTCCAACATTCATCGTTGTCTTTTCCTGTCATTTTAGCCAATCTGACAGGTGTGTAGTGGTATCTCAGAGTTGTCTTAATTTGCATTTCTCTGATCAATAGTGATTTGGAGCAACTTTTCATATGACTAGAGATGGTTTTAATTTCATCATCTGAAAATTGTCTGTTCATATCCCTTGACCACTTATCTATTGAAGGGTGGCTTGAATTCTTATAGATATGAGACAATTCTCTATATATTTTAGAAATGAGGCCTTTATCAGAACCATTAAATGTAAAGATGATTTCCCAATTTGATGCTTCCCTCCTAATCTTGTCTGCATTAGTTTTATTTGTACAGAAACTTTTTAACTTAATATAGTCAAAATTATCCATCTGGTGTTCAATTAGGAGTTCCAAGTCTTCTTTGGACATAAATTTGTTCCATCTCCACAGGTCTGAGAGATAAACTATATTACGTTCCTCTAACTTGCTTACAAAGTCCCTCTTTATATCTAGATCATGAACCCATTTAGATCTTATCTTGGTATGTGGTGTTAGGTATGGGTCAAGCCCTAACTTCTTCCACACTAGTTTCCAATTTTCCCAGCAGTTTTTGCCAAATAGAGAGTATTTATCCCAAAAGCTGTGGTCTTTGGGTTTATCGAACACTAAATTGTTAAGGTTATTGCCTAGGTTGTCCTGATAACCTATCCTGTGCCACTGATCCACTGCTCTATTTCTTATCCAGTACCAAATGGTTTTGATGACCGCTGCTTTATAATATAGTTTTAGATCTGGTACAGCAAGGCCACCTTCATCTGCCTTTTTTTTTCATTAATCCCCTGGAAATCCTTGACCTTTTGTTCTTCCAGATGAACTTTGCTACTATTTTTTCTAGATCTGTAAAATAATTTCTTGGGAGTTTGATTGGTATGGCACTAAATAAGTAGATTAGTTTGGGTAGTATTGTCATTTTTATTATGTTTGCTCTGCCTACCCATGAGCACTTAATATTTTTTCCAATTGATTAGGTCTGATTTTATTTGTGTGGAAAGTGTTTTGTAATTTAGTTCGTATAGTTTCTGACTTTTCTTGGCAGATAGATTCCCAAATATTTTATCCTATCATCTGCTTTTTGGAATGGAATTTCTTTTTGTATCTCCTGCTGCTGAACTTTGTTGGTAATATATAAAAATGCTGATGATTTATGTGGATTAATTTTGAATCCTGCAACTTTGCCAAAGTTGTGAATTGTTTCTAGTAGTTTTTTAGTTGAATCTCTAGGGTTCTCTAAGTATACCATCATGTCATCTGCAAAGAGTGATAATTTGGTTTCTTCATTACCTACTCTGATTCCTTTTATCTCTTTTTCTTCTCTTATTGCTAAAGCTAACATTTCTAATACAATGTTAAATAGTAATGGTGACAGTGGGCAGCCTTGTTTCACTCCTGATCTTATTGGGAATGGTTTTACTTTGTCTCCATTACATATGATGCTTGCTGATGGTTTTAAATAGATGCTACTGATCGTTTTAAGGAAAAGCCCATTTATTCCTATACTCTCTAGTGTTTTTAATAGGAAAGGGTGTTGGATTTTGTCAAAGGCTTTTTCTGCATCTATTTAGATAATAATATGGTTTTTTTTTAAATTTTATTTTTTAAATTTTATTTGCATAACATATGTGTGGGTAATTCTTCAACAATAACCCTTACATAGCTTTCTGTTACAAATTTTCCCCCCAACTTCCCCACCCCTTCCCTAGATGGCAGGATATCCACTACATGTTAATTATGTTAAAATATTGGCAAATCGAATATATGTATACATATTTCCAAACTTATCATTGTTGTGCAAGAAAAATCTTATCTACACAAACGATATATCAGATAAAGGAAACACAATGTAAGCAAACATCAATCAAGGAGTATGAGAATGTTATGTTGTGGTCCACATTTCACATCCCTCTCTCTGGGTGTATATGGCTTTCTTCAGTGAACAATTGGAGGTGGTTTGAAACATTTCATTGTTGAAGAGAGCCATGTCCATCAGAATTAATTGTCATATAGTACTGTTGTTGCCGTGTATAATGATCTCCTGGTTCTGCTCATTTCACTCAGCATCAGTTCATGTAAGTCTCTCCAGGCCTCTCTGAAATCATCTTTCTGGTCATTTCTTACAGAACAATAATATTCCATAATATTCATATACCATAATTTATTCAGCCATTCTCCAATTGAAAGGCATCTATTCAATTTCCAGTTTCTAGCCACTACAAAAAGGGCTGCCACAAACATTCTTGCACATGTGGGGCGATTTACCAATATTTTAACATAATTAACATCTAGGGGAGGGGTGGGGAGTTGGGGGAAAATTTGTAACAGAAAGCTACGTAAGGGTTATTGTTGAAGAATTACCCACACATATGTTATGCAAATAAAATTTAAAAAATAAAATTTAAAAAAAAAAACTATTCCCAGAATGCAATTCCTTGTGGCTCTCAGTCTTTTAAAATCCTCTTTAAGCTTAGCTCAGATTATTTCCTGATTTCCCCAGTCTCTAATGTTTGCCCTAGTCTCCATTCCCCACCACCCTCACCATTAAGTTGTACTCATTTGGTATATTATTATATAAGTACCTTTTGTCTCTCCCACTAGAAGGTAAGTTCTTTGATATTGGGTACTGTTTCATTTTTGTCTTATTTTCCCCAACATCTAATATAGTACATGTAGAAGAAACTTTTTAAATATTTGTTGATTTGGTTAATCAACTGAATTTCTTATATTGCTCTTTTCTTACTATACAATAATATTCCACTACATTCATATATTAAATTTGTCCAATTCTTCCTCAAATATTCTGTGACCACTTTGCTACTACAAAAAGTGCTGCTATGAAATTTTCTATTTTTGACCTCTTGTGGTATATGCCCATATAAGGAGAGCTGCCCCACATACTTATTATATAGGTATTATTTGTGTGGATCAAAGGGAAGAAATCTCTTTTCCTGAAATCCTTCTCTAAGGAGACAAGTTCCTACTAGGAAGAGAAACAGGATATATTAGAAAATACAGAATGGAAAAAGCTCTCACATTAGGCATGAGATAACTCAGTTCAACCAAAAGATTGAATCTGAGATCTCATCCAAAAAGCAGTTCCTTGAACCAACAAATCAATCACCTACAGCAAGTTAAGGCTAGAGAAGGATAGACTGGGTCTCCTCTCATGTGGGCTTCTTCCCAGTCTCATTTTTAGCAACCTTCAATGGAATTAGGATCTTATATCTTCTCTCTTGAAGCTGGAAGCCAAAGAAGCATCCTCTTGAAGAAGCCAAAGGGACTGCAGAACCAAAAGTACATGAAGAGCCTCGAAGACAATCAAAGCAGTTCCAAAGACTTAATGTCAAGCTCAAAGAAGAATAAACCTCTATTCTCTCCCATTCTTACCAGCTCTGCCCCATTCCTCATACAGTTGCAGGACATTAATTTCCATCAGTGATGAGAGAATCTTATTCTAATATGGTTTGGGACTTGGGTTCTACCCAGTGGTGAGATTAGTGGCTCAGAGAGCTGAAGAATTTATTCACTTTTCTTATATAACTCCAAATTGGAATCCATAACAGATTAACCAATTCACAAATTTGCCAACAGAGTTTTAGTATGCCTATTTTTCCTACAGCTCCAGCATTACTTTCACTTTTTGTCTCATTTTTGAATTCATCAAGTGAGAAGCAAAACCTCCAATCTGTTATAATTTGCATTTCTCTGACTACATACCGCCATTCATTTTCCCTCTTTGGTTATATATCCTTCTTGATTCTGAACTTACCAGGGAGCTCTCTATGAAGCCATATCTATCTCTTTAAATGCTTTCCCCAAAGCCATTAGAATTTCATTTTTGAGAGCCTTCTACTCTTTTGGAGTCATCCTTCTTGAGTTTTATTTCATACTACAGATGTTCCATACCTACTTCTAATTAGATTAATATATTCAGTGTGAAATGAATGCAAAGCTGCCCCCTTTCTTTGTGAATCATGCTTCCAAAGACTACAAACTTGCATAATGTGGACATTAAAAAAAAACATGATCAGAAATTCTTTCAACTCAGCAGAATGATTGTCAACAGAGAACAGGGTCTCTCTGTGTCAATGATAAGAGCAGTGCTCCTTAGCATAAATGAATATAACATGTCTATTGAAATACAATGGCCCTCTGATTGGAACATCGTGCATTTTGCAATGTGCTATAAACACACGTAAGACTTCACACTGAGATGAATATTGTTGAAAAAGGTGAACAAAAACAACCAGTTCTGAAATAAGTCTGTAATCTCCAGCTTTACAAAAGAAAGCAGAGTATGTTAGGTAGTCAAAGCAGAACAGCAAGGTGAGGGGCCGTTGTGCTCAAAGTGGCTCAAATAAAGGAATAGGCCTTTCAAAAATTATTGATTATTGAGAGGTGATGATCTTGCAAGAGTTGGAAAGGAAGGAAAGAAGACAAAAAGATGATAAAGAAGACAAGCAAAGCAAACTATGGCTTTAAGAAAGAGTTGTAGCTCAGGCAGCACTGAATATACTTAATGAGAAGCATCCTATCTAGGGAGCATGAGGGAAACAAATTAAAATGAACTTCAGCTGAGCTTTTGCAAGCAGATAATGAACAGAATAATTTCTGCATTCAATTTCAATATGCTTTATTTTAAAATAATTTTCCTGAGCCAAAGAGGCAACTCCTTCATGCCTGCAAACTGGATTTCTTCTAGCGCTTCATACCCCTATTCTCCAAACAGGAATAATTTATGTTCATATATAGACTGGAAAAGAAAACAACATCTAATATCCCAGCAGAGTAGAACAATTATCAATTTAGCAAATCCTTCTGTTTATGCTTCAACAGAAAATTATTTTTTATTTTAAGTAAATTTTTATGCTCCTATCACAAGTGATATGATATATAAAGGCTTGAGTTATAGGATGCAGAATTCATGTAATTCAAACAAATAGAATTGTATCACATGAAGGAATGCGAGAAAATTGCTAGAAATAAAGTTTAACTTCTTTTTTCAACTGAGAAAACATTAACTTTCAGAACTTAGATATTAGTAAAAGTATAAATTTAAATGTACTAAATGTTTTCACTAACTGAATATATTTGATCATTAAGCAATGTGTATATATGGTAATTGATATAAATGAGAGAAAATGTTAAAGATTATTCAACCACTATTGAACAATCACTACATTTAGAAAGAGGGGTATTATTGATGCAAATGTGAGGTCACCTTCTCAATTGACACCTTTGATAAATAGAAAAAGAACAAAACAAGCTTGTAAAGATACATTTCAAAGTCAATTCAGGTGTCTAAAAAGTTGTCTTCAGTGGGTTGCAAATGCAGACAAAGAAAACAGAAAATAATTCTTCTTTGGCAAGATTATATATATAGTCTGCACAAACATCTCTAACAATTATCAGTATTTCCATAACTTTGAGCACAATAAGTTTTCTTGCTTCTTTCTTTTCCCTGTTCATTCCTGGGTCCAATTCATTACCCATTTGCAGTATGTTTCACAGCTCTGTCTGGATAGATATAGATCTAGATATGTATGAATACATCTATGTAGATACTCATAAATCTATGTAGATAGGTTGCTAGAAATGTTTTATATAGGTATATATAACTACATATTTATTTAGGAATATAACTATAGATTATATATGCACTTACATATTTATATGTGAGTAGGTATATATATGCATGTATATACCTACACACATATATTATGTATATATATAATATGCATGTATTTGTTTATGTATGTATTAAATTAGTGAAAACACAACACATTTAAATTTGTACTTTTACTAATATCTAAGTTCTGAAAGCTAATGTTTTCTTAGTTTAAAAAAAAGATTATAATTTATTTCCAGCAATTTTCTGGCATATATAGGATCCAAGCCCTAATCATATACCTTAAGGCAAATCATTTAATATCACTTGGTCTGTTTCTTCACCAATGGGGTAGAATAGGGAGATAAATATTTTATCTATTCCACAGAATTGCTAAGAAAGTGAAATGAATTAAAAATTATATAAATAATAAAGACCTGAATTCCAATCCTGTCTCAAAACATTGTGTGACTCTGGGAAAGCCACTTAACTTCATTTAGAAAAACGATGATAATAGCATCTATTCCCAGATTTGTTATAAATGAAATGAGAGAATTTCAAGTTTTAAAGAGATATATAAATAATTGCTATTGTGTTTTAAAAGTTTTAGAGTAGTGATTTAATTGAACATTACATACCAGATGTGGTCTGATCAGAATAAGTGCTATAGAAACATTATAATAACCTATAAACTATGTTTATGTAATTATAGTTTAAGTTTTTGCATTCTCTTTTCTAGTTATGCGGCATCCTGCTCCTATTTAGGCTAGTTGCAGTTGTTCAGTTGTTTCAGTCATGTCCAACCCTTTATGACGCCATTTGGGGCTTTCTTGCCAAAGATACTGAAGTGGTTTGTAATTTCCTTCTCTAGTTCATTTAATAAATTGGGAAACTAAGACAAACAGGATTAAAAGATTTGACCAGGGTCACACAGCTGATAAGTATCAGAAGTCAGATTGAAATTCAGAAAGATGAGTCTTCAGTTTATGGAGCTGACACTCTTGCCACTGCATTACCTAGATGACCAGTATATGAATGTGTGTGTTTGTATATGGATGTGTTTTTATTCAGTTGTATCTGATATTTCATGGTTCAATTGGGGCTTTTCTTGGCAAAGAAGCTAGAGTACAATGCCATTTCCATCTAATTTTACAGATAAAGAAACTGAGGCAAACAAGGACTTGTCACAGGTTAATGTCTGAGGTTGGATTTGAACTCACACATTCCTGACTCCAAGCCCAGTGTTTCATCCACTGCACTAACCTGTCTAGTGAGTGCAATCCTCAGGTGGCAGAAATGTCTCAGGAAGATGTCAAAATAAGAGAAAATAATGGAATCATGATGCCCCCACAAGTGGGAGAAAAGCTACAGAAAAAGATCAAATATAATTTGTCTTAGAGCACTCTTAAAATGCATAAGAAGGAAAAGGAAAACTTGGAAGACAATGGAAAAGAGAAAGCATGAATCATAAAACCAAAGTGATAGAGCAGAGAAGCCCTTGGCCAAGATCTTCCAAATTTCTTCTACAAACAACTTTTTAAAAACTCCTCAAATGAGGGGCAGCGAGGTGGTACAGTGGATAGAGCACCAGCCTGAGCTCAAATGGTCTCAGACTCTTAACCCTTCCTAGCTGTGTGACCCTGGGCAAGTTACTTAATCCCAATTGCCTCAGCAAAAACAAAAACAAACACAAACACAAACAAACAAACAAACAAAAAACTCCTCAAATCAAATTCTGGAGTGACAAAGCAAATAAAATAAAATAAAATAAAATAAAAAAGGAAACCACAGACAATGAAGCAATATCAATGGTAAACATATATGCACCAAACAACATAGTGTGCAAATTCTTGAAGGAAAAGTATAACTAATAACAGGAGAAAACAGCAAAACTATCATGGTAAAAAAAAAAAAAACAACTTTCCCTCTCAGAGATAGATAAATCTAACCATAAAATAGTTAAGAAAGAAATCAAGAAGATGAATAGTATCTTTAAAAAGTTAAATATGATAGACCTCTGGAGAAAATTAAGTAGGAATAGAAAGGAGCATACCTTTTTTCTAAGCTATCCATGGTACTTGCACAAAAATTGTCCATATCTGATGTCATAAAAACTTACAACTAAAAGCAGAAAAATAGTGATATTAGATTCAGCCTTTTCAGACGATAATGCAAGAAAATTACATTTAATAAAGGTCCTTAGAATCATGTATTGAAAATTAAGTTGAAATTAAGTAATCTAATCCTAAAGAATGAGTGGGTAAAAGAATAAAATCATAGTAGCAAATAGTAATTCCATTAAAAAAGAATGATAACAATGAAACAACAATCCAAATCGGTGGGATGCAGCCAAAGCAATTTTAGAGAAAATTTACAACTCTAAATGAATACATCATTAAAAGAAAAAAAGAGCAGATCAATGAATTGGATATGCAACTAATAAAAATTTGAAAAAGAACAAATTAGAAATCTCCAATAAATCATCAAAATGAAAATCCTGAGTAATAAAAGGACAAATTAATAGAATTAAAAGTAAAAAAAAAATCACTGACCTAATATATAAAACTATGTATGTTTTGTGGGAAAAACCAATGACCTATAAGTAAACCATTGATTAACCTGATTTTAAAAAGAAAGAAGAAAAGGCAAATTACTAATATCAAAAATGGAAAGAGTGAATGTATTACCAGTTAAGATTAATTTAAAACAAATTTTAGCAGTTATTTTGCCCAATTATATGCCAGTAAAACTAAAAATCTCCATGAAATGGATGAATATTATACAAATATAAACCTCACATTAACAGAACAGGAAATGGAATACTTAAATAAACTCTAAGAAAAAAAGAAATTGGCCAAGCCATTGTTACAATTAAGGTAATTAAGGTAAAATGAGTCACAGTTCAAAGCACATTCAATTTATTGATAAGGCTAGCAATTACTAATAAAAAGGATCTTTCAACTCCTTGTTAAGCTGAAAAATCCCAAATGAAGGCAGGTAGATCATTTATGCAGACAAAAAGAAGAGCATCTCTAATGAGTAAAATCAATAATCAATGCCTTCGGCACTTAGCTTTACTTTACTTTGCTTAATCAGCTATCAGTTAGTTATAAACATTTTGATCATAAGAAATAATTCATGGGTTTATTAAGAATGAAGTCCCTGCAACTGAAACTATGATGCAAATAGCTGGGTCAGTTAATTCCAGGAATTTAACTATTATTATCTTTATAACAAAACATAGCAGATAAAAGGTGGACCTAATCCATAATACAAGAAAAGTTTAATTGTAATACCATAAGAAATAGACTTATTATAATATCATATGCAATGAGCTATGTATTTAGACATCATGGCCTGCTTGAACTAAGAGCCTACCTGAAGAAAAGAGCACTATTTACACTTTAGCCAATCTACTTGCACCAAACATAAATCAAGAGAATAATAAATAACTGTAAATTCTGTTACTTAGGGTCTCAGACTATACTGGGAAGATTGTAGATCCTACCCTTGTTTCTTTTAATAAAGTTTGGTTTCTTTGCTCAAAAAGGCTTCACATTTTCTTTCATATTCAAAAACTAGAAAATAGCATCATAGATAGGGAAAACAATATGATTGACTAGAAATTTGTAATTCAGAGCTAGAAACATCTCCTCCTTTTGACTTATTACTATGGAAAATTCATTAATGATGTTCACCTACATGGTTAGTTGTGTCATAATGGCAACATATCAGACTTTCTTAAAAGACAGTCAGTGTTTCAGAGATAAGTCATACTCTCTAGAATCCAAAGATATCCATTTCAAGGAGTACTTGAGAAAAAATATCTAAAAAGAAAAAATAAATGAAAAGAAAAGAAAATGATTCATGATATTTCCAAAGTGTGATGAAAAAGCTCTTACTCCAGAGATAGAACTGAAAAAATTTTAATGAAGATTGCATATTTTTAAAACTTTATTTTTATGATCATTTTATTTGTATTATCTTTGCAATGTGTTTTCTTTTGCAATATGGTACTTCCTCTCTACCCACTATCTTAACTCCTCCCCCTTGGAGGAATAGTTTGTATTGCAGCTCATTTTTTAGCTAGAGAAATCTTTGCTTAAGTGTTACCCCTTCCCTTGGGAAGTTATAAAATATGAATCAAAACCACTTTAGCAAAATACCATAATTATAAATCTCTCCCCTTCTGCACTCTCTCCCACAGACATTCTCTTATAGCCCCACTCAGTTGCATTTGAGCAAGGATACCCATAAATCAGTAATGCAATTATTAACTCCATCTGCAATATTTGAAAGACAAAGTAAGCAGAAAGTAAACTTTAAAATAGAGGTAAGTCTTGTAAAATATACATGTAACTTGGGAGGAGGAGATAGGGTGGGGAGAGACAGAACAAAGGGGGAGAAGGAACAGGAATCACTGACTTTCAAATCTGCATGGGGTGAGAAGAGGGATGTTTGTTCATTTATACATCCATCCAATATTCCTTATGCACTATATGATCTGCACACAGACCTCCACTCTAGAGCTCAACACAAAGGATCTCAGCTGGTGTTATTTTCTTCCACAGTTTCAGATCTCCTAACTTGACTACATCTTCAAATCTTGTCCTAGATTTCCCCTAGCCTACTTCTTTTTCCATGGGTTGGTGTAGTCCTAGCACTGTGATCTCTCTCTTGGATCTCTCATGGCTTCAATTTTCCAGCATCACTTAGGTTAGGATGTCTATTAATGTCATCAGACTCCTTCACCAGTCCCCAGAATAGGGCAACATTGGTGAAATTTTTCCCAAAACATCAGGTACCCACCTTCATTAGTATGAGCACCTTGAAAATTCCAATGTAGAAAATAATAACAGTAACAGTTGTCTCCAAAGCCCTTTATTGGAGCTTGCCCCAGATCACTAAGAGTAGCAACCCAGGGACTGTCATAAAAACAACAATTCTGAAGCCTGCCCCAGGAATAGCAGTCCCTCTATCAGAAAATTTCTAGTGTACATTCAATAGCTGCCCTCACCTAAAAGTTGTCTCAGGTTACAAGAGCAAAGAAACTTCAAATGGCAAAATTTAGGTCCAACCCAAGTTGTCACTTTCCCCATCAGCTAAAAGAACAAATTCTATTACTATTCAAGTTGGAGAAAGGCATTTCTGCTTTATTTGAAACCCAGACAGGATTTTTAAAATAAATTTTCAGAAAAAAATAAAAATAAAAATGGAAATATTCAAGACAATAAACTGAATGATGAAAGATTCAAGATGAAACTGAATGAAACTAAATCCCAGTACAATAAAACAATGTTTGGTTTTTTGAAAAGAATAGATTTAAGAAACAAAATTACTTTAGAACATAACAGTGACAACGCCAGAAAAAAAACTTAAAAGGACTGAAAGTTGGAAAGAACCAGAGAAATTCAGTCTTATCTATTCTTTTATCAATAAGATAACCAAAGATGAGTTCCTATTACCTAAAGTCTCATAGATAGAAAAGTTAGGATTGAACTAGCATCTCATGGAATAGCATGGTACAAAGGAAAAAGTATGGCTTTAGAGTCAGAGGACTCTATGAGCTCACTCAAATTTGAGCTCACTCAAATCATAGCTCTGCTAATTGAAATCTACATAACATTGGAAAAATTTAACTTCCTGGAGCTTCATTTTTTTATTTTTAAACTTATTTATTTTTTAAAGTAATTCATTTTTCCAAATGCATGCAAAGATAGTTTTCAACATTGACTTTTGCAAAACCTTATGGTCCAATTTTTTTTCTCCCTCCCAAACGCTTCCACAAGACAGCAAGCAGTCTGATATAGGTTAAACATGTGCAATTCTTCTAAACATATTACCACATTCATCAAAAGAAAAATCAGACCAAAAAGGGAAAAAACACAAGAAAAAAAACAAGCCAAGAAACAACAACAACAAAAAAAGTCGATTGGAATTGGCTTGAAATACCTCATTGTTGAAAGGAGCCAAGTTCATCACAGTTGATCATTACATAATCTTGATGTTGCTGTAGCTTCACTTTGTATAATTGTAAAATGAAAACTTTTGGAGATGACTTCTGAGTTTCTTTACTCAAAAGCTATATGGTCAATTAGTAAGGATGCATTAATTTCCTATTATATGTCAGGAACTGTGCTTATCCATAGCCAGAGAGATCAAAGATATTTATTTTCCTTTCTACCATACTAAAATGCTTCTCTAATTTCAAAAAGACTCATAAATATTAACATCAAAGCAATTAGAAAAAAAAAATAAAATACAGTCTCCTTCCTCTCATAAAAAGTCAGGAAGAAAAAAGAAAAAACTTTTCAAAAATATAAAGCAGGAGTAGCTAGATGGTGCCATGGATAGAACACTGACCCTGGAGTTAGGCAGACCAGAGTTCAAATCTAACTTCAGACACTAAATGCTTCCTTGCTGTGTGACCCTGGGCAAGTCACTTAACCCCATTTGCCTTGCAAAAGGAAAAGAAAGATACAAATAAGTAAAGCACTGAAGACATTTCTAGAAGCCTCAAAAAGCAGAATATATGCAGTTGGATGAAGTTTAATGATACAAGAATAAATGATGATTGTTTGAAAAAGGAAAATAAACAGCTAAGCAGTGACTATCCTTAAATAAAATAAACCATCAAACAAAAGAATAAATAAATAGAGGAAGGAATAAATAAATTAATAGATGAATGAGTTTAATTGGTTTTCAGAATAACATAGATTTAGAAGAAAGATCTTGAATTTTTTTGCAATGGTCCAGGTGCAAAGTGATCAAATCCTACATCAGGATAGTAGCAGTTTCAGAGAAAAGGGAGCCTATGGGGGGAATTGTACAAGATTTTAAAATGGCAGGACATAGCAATAAATTTTATATGGGGTAGGTAGGAGGAGACAGAAGAGTCAAAGATGCCACTTAGATTTTGAATTCAGGTCACTGTGCCCTAAAGAGGAACAGAAAAAAATTTAGAAGGGAAGAGAGTTTGGAGGGAAAGATTACAAATTCCTTTTAGGACATATTTAAGTTTAAGAAGTTTTTTTTTTTTAATTACAAAAATGAAAGCATTTCCCTTAGTATTATTAACTGTGTTTATCCAAAACCAAGAACTAGCATAACTTCTCAGGAAAAACACAGAAAGTAGGGCAGCTAGGTGGTGGAGTGGTTAGAGCACCAGCCCTGAAGTCAGGAGGACCTGAGTTCAAATCTGGTCTCAGACACTTCCTAGCTGTGTGACCCTGGGCAAGTCACTTAACCCCAATTGCCTCAGCAAAAAAGGGAAAAAAAAAAAAAGAAAAACACAGAAAGTATTTCCATTAAAATCAAGAGGGAAGTAAGGATAAGGATTATCTCCACTGTTAGTTGACATAGCTTTAGAAATGCCAGCTACAGCAAAAAATGAGGGGAAAAAAGAAATTAATGAAATAAGCATAGGTAAAAGAGAAACAAAATTATTTCTATTTGTAGATGATATGATGGTTTATTTAGAGAACCCAAGAGAATCAACAGAAAAATTTCTTTGAAGCAATTAATAGCGTTAGCAAAGTAGCAGGATACAAAATAAATCCACCAAAAGCATTCAGGCTTTTTTAGTATGCTATTAATGAAACTCAGGAGGAAGAGATAAGAAAAAAAATCTATTTAAGATAACAAACAAAAACACAATAAATGCAAAGGAGTCAACCTATTAAAGTAGGAATTATATGTACAATTCTGAATTTTTTTACATAAATAAAAGAACTATGTAATTGGGAAGATTCTGCCTTTAATAGTTTGATGTTTCTGATTCTTTTCTGATTCATTTCTGATGATTCAAGTAGGTACAAAAAATACTGCCAGAAAGAAACTAGAAAATATTGTTAAAGATATGATTGTTACACTTTTGGGGCTATGTAATGAAAACCTTAGGGACATAGATTGCATTTTTATCATCTGTTAATTGAAGGCAGGGGTTTCAAAAGAGAAAGGCAAATTTGGAAAGTGAACAACTGGTCAACAAGATAGCATCTGACAATAATTTTGAGATTTCTGAGTTACAATTTCCAATACAGAAATAAAATAGCAGATTTTTTTGCCATTGAGCATAGAATTCCTTGAAATCTTACAAATTCAATGGGAAGAAAGGAAAGATAAGACAAAGCTAGGCAATAGTACGGAATTACTGTTTATATTCACCAGTTTATATTTCTCAATGAGCAGTTATGCTAATCACTAGCAGAATACACTGGAGTTGATATCCAAGAAAGAACCAATAAATTAAATCCATAGCCACATCCATCTATACAAAAATGTCTAAAGTATGAATAACAAGCAAAATGTACTAGGGATCTAACTGAAAGAGGACAAATCTGACCATATGGATGTTCCTGAGAGTGAGATGAGACACATGATATTGGAAAATAATACACAAGGGATGTAACTCTTTAAAAATAGATTGGATAGGTAAAATGGTTGGGAGGATTAAGACAGCACAGTGTATGAAGAAGATATATTCACTATGGAAATCCAGGAACTAGAGGCAGGAAATATGCTGGAGAAAATATGGTAGGAAGATCAAGAGAGGCAGAAACAGATGTGACCTTGTCATGGGAGAAAACTTCAAAAAGAGGAAATAGGCAAGGTATTCTGGAAACATACTATGAACTTGACATGGGAGCACGATATAGAGTAGTAGTAGTATGGAAACAATTAAATGGAAAACTGCTAAAAACTATTTCTTTGCCCAAAATATAGGGTCTAATGCTTTTTTGACTTACTTTAATACTAATTTCATTATTCAAAAGGTAGAGGAACCACCAAAGACAAATTGTATTCTAGATTTAATGCTCACTAATACTGTATTTTGAGGTTTGAGACTATTTTGGAGAAATGTCTGTTGTATCAAAACACAAATTACCTTTAGTTGAACAAGTTGGTGTATATGATAGTGATGTAATTCTACTGCACTATAAGAAATGATGAGCTTGATGACCTTAAAAAAACATGGATAGACTTGCACAAAATAATAAAGAGAAAATGAGCAGACTTAAGAGAGCATTGTATGCAGTACCAACAATTTAAGAATAACTTTCAGTGACTAAGTCCTTTTGATTATTTTAAATATCCAAATTAACTATAAAGGATGTGTGAAAGAGAAGAACTAATAAATAAAAGTATGTATTAAGATAAGAAAAACATATTAAACACATTGGAGTCAACTTATAAAGATATGTAGGAATAATATATAAAACTGTGAATTTTCTTACATAAATAAAAGAACTATGTAATTGGTCAATATACATATGTATGTATTGTGTATGTATGTATATATACATATACATATATATTTATAACAATGTATTTGGACTAATGGTAGCTATGTCTAGAGTTGGGGGGAGGAAAGAAAAAAAGGAAAAAAGAAGAAAATTACAAACTATACATAATAAATTTTCAGTTTCATGTACAATTATCTTATTAATTCTAATATGTCATGGAAATGCTTGTTTTATTTCTTAGGTTCAAAATAAGTAATTTTTTTAAAAAAATAAAAGTTTTAGGGGCAGCTAGGTGGCGCAGTGGATAGAGCACCAGCCCTGAAGTCAGGAAGACCTGAGTTCAAATCTGGTCTCAGACACTTAACATTCCCTACCTGTGTGACCCTGGGCAAGTCACTTAACCCCAATTGCCTCAGCAAAAAGCAAAAAAATAAAAAATAAAAAAATAAAAGTTTACAAAAATTACTATCTTGTCATCTATCTTGGGCTTACAGAAAATTATGACAAAATTTAGTTGCCCAGAGAAGTTATCAATATAATATGTCAATTTCATGATGGCATATTTGCCTGGATTTGGGACAATAGACAATTCTCTTCAGCTTTCTCAGTCATCAATGGAGTGAAACAAGGCAGTGTGCTTGCTCTCATGCTTTTTACCATGATGTTCACATTGAAAATTAAATTGACATAGACATTGCCAGAGCTTAGAAACAACAAAGTATGGAGAGGAGAGGTATTGAACTGACTACCAAACTAAAGGTCTACAGAGTGGATTGCTGACCTCACTGTGGTATCCCTGTGAAACCTGGACAGTATGCCAGTGCCATTCCAGGAAATTGAATCACTTCCATCTGAACTGTCTTAGGAAGATGCTGAAAATGACCTGGCAGGAGAAGGTACCAGACACCAAGGTGCTTTCTCAAACTAAACTGCCGAGCATTCCAACTCCACTGCAGGGAGCACAGCTCTATTGGGCTGGCCACATTGTTTGGATGCCAAATGGACGCTTGCCAAAAAGACTATTTTATGGAGAACTCACACAGGACAAGAGCTCACAAGGTGGTCAGAAAATGCAATACAAGGATGCTCTCAAGATGTCTTCTAAGTTTAGAATTGATAGTATGGTACGGCAGACATTGGTAAAGGACCACCTTTTGTGAGTGACATGGCCTCCTCAGAGAAGGTGTTATGCTCTATTAGCAAAGCAGAATTGAAATAATTTAGAAGAAATGTGAGATGAACAAAGTTAGAGAAACCATCCCAAATGTTCATAGAGACTACTTGCATCCGACCTGTAACATAGGATCCTATCACCACAGTTGGACTCATTATAACTCAACTCTAACATAGTGATGTCATTTTGTTCCTTTTACATGGTTCTGTCATCTTAATTTTTAAAAAAATATGGATTAATAGAAGAAATTGAGAAGTAAATAGTTCAGGTTTCTCTGTCATTTGAGATTTTTATATCATTTCTTCTTCCATGTTATAGAGCTACATTCTTTACTTTCTGGTTCTAAATATTATTTTTAAAAATTATATCACTTCTACTTTCTTTGGCAATACAAGAGAACATTTTTCTAATGTACTTGAAAGATAACATGAAAAACTGACCTTTTAGCCCAATAAATTGTTTTAAAAATTTGTCTAGCTTTCTCCTAATCAATATGGATCTAATATTAAGTTAATCATAAATGCTCCTCTCTAAAGACTTAGACATTGAAAATTTTATACCAATGATATATCCTAATACCATTAATTAATATCCACACTAATCCTTCAGTGGATTCTCATTTCAGGCTTTCCTGTCTGGTGGAATCTTGAAATAGCATTTTCCTTATTCGCCCAGATTGCAGTATATAATTATATTAGCAATAATATCTCACTAAGTGTGTGGCATATTCTTTCACAGTAGCGGTGAACTGCTTAAAAAACACAGCTCACCTATAATGTTTAATCATACTTTAGAAATAATCAACAATGCATGCAATGAGGCTACATATGCTGAAAACATGCTACTTAAAACCACCTAAATAGCTTCATTCATGAAGCAGAATACTTTGTCCCTATGGGAGATTTCTCAAAAGACAAAAACTTTCAAAAATCCTAGCTCACTCTCTATTGGTCTGGAAAATTGAGAGTTTAGAGAGCTTTTTGTTCAAGGAACCAGAAGCCTACCAGTCTTCCTTGATTATTTATTCCTTTTGGTTTGACTTTCTTAACCTAATCCTTCCCTGAGAATGAAAACTAGTGGTCAATTATACCTCCTAACTTGACCCAAATAGTTAATTTAGAATTAGAAATTACTCAGCATTATGACAATTCAGGTAACTCTGAATGATAACAAGCAATCAAATTAAAAATATGTGTTCTTTTGTTGTTTCACATATGTACCTTTTAAAAAGACACAATAATTAATAATAACTCTTATAATTGCTGAAGTTTTTAGGGCAGGTTGCTTTGTTTTGTTTGTTCTTTTTTGTATTAAAGTATTTGGGAGAAGGTAGATACCAAATAATCCAATATAGTAGGTACTGTAGGAAAATTACTCAATTTACATTATGTCAATGGATCATTTTGGAGTGTTAGGGAAACATAAACATAGAGAAACATTTATGAATAAATTAGATATGATTATATGACACATATTTAGGTCAAATTCAGAATGTATGGCAAGAACAATAAATATGGATGCATGAGAGAGTGAGAAGAGGGAGATTCAGAGACAGAGACAGAGTTTTTTAAAGTTAAAAAAAAGTCCATCTCCAATTTGAATACCTTAGAAATGGCTAACAAAAAAAGCCTTTAATAAGGAGCTAACAAGAATTAGCACTTCTTCCAAGAGAAAAATTATAGTTATAAAAGGCAACAAAAACACATTCCCATAAAGAAATTAGATTTTTTAAGCATTAGACTGCCAGGAGTGAGAGCAACCTTAGAGAGGAAACCTTGATATTGACAGAGACAACTACGAATCTCTACAAACCAGCAGTCTGTCTCCACCAGTATATCCAGTTAGCAGTGTTTACATGAGAATCAGCCAGTACATTTATTTCTTCACTCATTGAAAAAATATTATTTTGAACATCTGATACATGTAAGTCACTATGCTATGCTCTATGGGTATACAGATATATAAAAGTCATCATCTCTGTCCTTTTGAACATTTGAAGGCATTTGAAGTATAGTAAGAAAAATAAAGCATGTACACATATATGTATGCATGTATATGTATATATTTATAATCTTGGACCAAGCAAAAACTGAAAGAAAAAGAATAAGAAGGAAAATTAAAGCTTGCTAAAAGGAACCATAAGCAATGAAATTATATGCACCAAATTATATCATATCCAGATTCTTAAAGGAAAGGCTAAATGAATTTGAGGAGGAACTAGAGATAGCAAAACTGTCCTAATGAAGGACCTCAACTTTCCCCTCTCATACTCAGACAAATCTAACATAAAATAAATAAGAAAGAAGAATAAAATTTTGGAAAAGTTAATTATGATAGACCTCTAGAAAAAGTCAAATGGGAATTGAAAAGAACATATCTTTTTCTTGGATATACACGGCACCTTTACAAAATTACCATATTTTAGAGTCTAAAAACTTACAACCAAATGTAGAAAATAAAAAAATATTAAATTCACTCTCTTCAGACCATAATGCAATAAAATTATATTAAATAAAAAGCTATGGATGCAAAAATTAAAAACTCATTGGAAACTAAATAATCTAATCCTAAATAACAAGTGGGTCAAAAATAAATCATGATAACAATAATTCCATTAAAGAAAATGAAAACTATAAGACAACATTCCAAAATTTGGGGTATGTAGCTAAAGTAGTACTTAGAAAAAAATGTATATCTCTACATGCATACATCAGTAAAAGAGAAAAAAGGATCAGATCTAATGAATTGAGCATGCAACTTTGGAAAAAGCCCTAGGGAAAAAAACTTATAAATCCCCAAATAAATACCAAAATAGAAATCCTGAAAATAAAAGGAGTAAAACTGAAAGTTAAAAAAAAGTATAAGGAACTAATACATAAAAAATATCCATGGTGAAAAATATTATCCTTCTCCAAATAAAGAACTGATGGAGTCTGAAGGCAGATTGAAACATACTTTTTTCTGTAAATCTTCCCTTTTTATCGCTTTATTGTAGTCTTTTGCAAAATGGTTAGTATGGAAATATGTTTTGCAAGATCTCATATGTATAATCAACATAAAATTGTCTTCTGAAGGAGGATAAAAAATTGAGAGAGGGAAAGAATTGGAACTTAAAAAGAAATGATTATTAATCTAAATGAATATATATATATAATTGAGAAATAGTTAACAAAATAAAAATAATAAAAGGCTTAATTGTTTAAGAAATTATTTTTTTCTCCATTCTTATTGTCTACCTCACCATTGCTCAACTTATGGAACAGATTCCAATCTAAGATCTTCATGCAATTTATAATACAATTTATTTCCACAGATTGGTTACTGAAGTTTTCTAACATCAAAACACCCAGTGGAATTGCAAATAATATAAACAAGAGAAAGAGACATAAATAAGAGTTCTTGAATCTAGGAAAAATCAGTTGCCCTGAAAGGTAAATGGGTTGAAGGAGATAGCAATAGAGAAGACAGTCTGACAAGGGGTTCAGTTGGTCTAGAAAGATGTTACATTATTTCCCAAAGGACTTGTTTCCTAATTCAAGTGACCTAGGAATGGAATAGTACATAACAGAAATAGGAAACTGAAAGTGGTAACCCAGGGATTGCTGCATCTGCATGGGCATATAAATGGTACTCTCCGTTGAGAAGAAATCCCTTCAGTTGTGAAGGAAGCACCCACCTCTATTAAATGATAACTTCTGTGTGACAGTTCCATCTGACTGCATGCTAGTTGTGACTGACAGAAGATAGTGAATTAGTTATATGGTGGGGTTGGTTATAAAGTCAGGAGTATTGGATTCAAGTCCAAATTCTACTAAGTTATTACTTATATAACTTTGGTTGAATCAGTTACTCTTTCTAAAATTCTGTTTTCTCCTTTGGATGTTAGACATTGTATCATGCTCTCGGAGATAGCAAGAAAAAGCAGAGAAAATACTGAACTTGGAATGAGAAAGGTCTGAGCTTGAATACTGCCTCAGGTGCTTGTTTTGGGACAGTTATTGTTTTGGGACAACTCACTTAAGTTCTCCAAATCTCATTTCAACAATGTTGGGATAATAATAGTACCCACCTCACAAGGTTATAGTTAGGATTAAATGACATAACACAGCAAAGTGTTTCTTTACAAACTTTGAAGAACGATAAACGTGCTAGTTAATATTATTGTTGTTGTTACTATGCTTTTAGAAAAAGATGTAAGGAAAGTACTTTGCAAATTTTAAAGTACTATAGGAAATGATCTGATATCTGAAGTGTTATCCAGGTATATGCATTGATATAAGGTATAAGCTTATTCAGACACAAGCATTCAACATTACTCCTTCAGACTGGTAGATGAACATATATCCTCATGAAAACTGAGCAAAATCAATCAATCAATCAGCTTTTATTATATTCCAGATACTGTACTAAGCACTGGGAAACAATTTGCTTTCCAGAAATTAATTCCATCAAGAGTACCTGCCTTCCAAAGATCCTTTAATATTAACCATTTCCTTCTTTTGTCATCTTTGATGATTTACAGACTCAAAAATAAATCCTCAGAATTTTGTTTGCCTTTGTCTTATAATCAGTTGTTTGAATTAATCTTTCCCCATAGTTGTTATTAGTTCTCTATGCTTTTTTAGAGAATTGTTTTCTTTAAAAGCGTTTGCTCACTTAATCAATGGAGAATGGCTCTTTAAATATCAGATACTTAGAGATATTCATTGTAAAGAGTTTTTTCTAATTCCTTTTTAATCCTAGATGCATTGATTTTGTTAGTGCAAATTTCATGCATTTAGAATTATTTTTTGTCTTTTGAAAATTCCATAATCACTACCTTAATTAAGAAATTTAGCCATAACTCTAAAAGGGACCTCATTTGGCTCTCTTCATTTATATTACAAAGTGAGCTTTTTAAATATTCCATTAAAATGTCCATTTGAGCTTATTCATAAAATATAAATTATTTATCTAAATAAAATTTGCCAAACTGCTTTTCAACTTTCCCAGAAGTTTTTGTATTTATTATTCCTTTTGCATCCTAATTCGATGTCCTTATATGAAACAAATAAATAAATCCCATCAAATTGGGATTTTATTTCATTACTTAAGTTATTTCATTACTTAATCTTTTCTTCATAATTTTAATCATTCAACTTTCTTGAATTTTAGTTTTTTTAAGGTGTTTGCAATTGAATAATCTCCTTACTTGTGTATTTTGTTCTTTGGAAAATATTTCCCAAATACCTCTCTTCCATTAAAGATCTATGTTTTTTTTCATTGATGTTTAGGCTTAGTTTTGTAGTATATGTTATTTTGGGTTGCAGCTTGCTCTTCTCACTTTATATAAAACACTATTGCATTCTTTTCTTTTTAAAATACTTTTATTTTTATTTTTCAAGTGTATAATTTTTTAAATTTCTCTTCCCCACTATTTTTCTTTCCTCCATTGAGTACTTAAAAAAAAGAAAAACTCTAGTCATATAGTCTGACAAAACAAATTTCCACATGAGCCAGGTCTGTAAATGTATGTCTCTTTATACATGTAAGCTCATCTCTTCTCTGTCAAGAGGTGAATGTTATCTTTTGATATATTCATTCATTCTTGACTTAGGTTTTATCATTTCTTTGGTCCAAGTTCTAAAGTCTTTCAAAGTTGTTTTTCTGGGGAAGGTTGTTAACATTGTATACATATTTCTTCTAAATTCTGCTCAGATTGAGCTACAGAAATGCACAAAGTAAATTCTATATTCCTCTGAGATTTTTCAAGTCATCATTTCCTATAGCATAGTAATAGTTAATAAAAATAAATAAATAATGTTATATGCATTTACTATGTGCCAGGTACTGTGCTAAACATTTTATATTTATCATATTTAATCAATAATACTGCATTACATTTTTTAAAAATCACAATTTATTCAGTTATTCCTCAAAGGAGAATACTCCCTTAGTTTCTCTTTTTGAGTATTCACAATAAAAATCTGTTAAAAACATTTTTTGTACTTATAAATCCTTTTTCTCTTCCTTTTGTTTCTTTGGGGAAGATGCCTGATAGTGGTAACTGAGTCAAAGGGTGTGATGAAAATAATTTAAAATTAATTTCCAGAGTGACTGGATCAAGTCATATTAGCAACAATATGCTAGTGTCCATTTTCCTATGGTCCCACATCTATCATTTTCTTCTTTTCTCACCTTTGCTCATCTGATAAATATGAGGTAGAACTTCAGAGTTGCTTTAATTTACATTTCTCTAAATATTAGTATAGGGGATTTTTTTTTCCTTATATAGCTTGTTTTTTTTTCTATGAGAACTTCCTGGTCATATACCTAGTCCATTTGTCAATTGAGAATTAGCTCTTAGTCACTTAAGCAGGTAGATAGTAAAGTAGATACAGCACTGGGCCTAGAGTTATAGAATTGGGGAAAACATTTTTACAGAGGAATTTTATTATATATTTTTCTCATAGGAAGTATGAGGGGGGGAAGTATTTTCATGGTGAATAAAACTAGAATTTAAATGTGACTTCTAACACTTGTTATAGACAGCCACTTGCTGAGTGGCTGAGGAATACTTCCCTCCTCTCCATCAAGAGTAGGAGGAGTTTACCCTATTAGACCATATTTATCTCCTTTCATGGGCCAACTGAGAGGTGAAAGTTTTCCATGTGGTAGTATCCTTTTTTTCCCCTTCTCCTCCCTCAGGGTAAAAGGATGATGTTTTCACCTAAGAGATCTACTCATGCTATTTTCTCTTTTACTATCCTTTCCTCTCTCTCCTATATGCCAATATTTTCCAATTACAGTCAAATTTTTTTATCTAAGTTGCCTGGAGTATGCTTTAATGATAAAATTTCTTGTTTTCCCTTTATTGATCTTCACTGAAATGATTTACATTCTTTTCAATTCTGGTTTCAGGATTTCATCAAATGAGTACATCTTCTTAAAAAACAGTATTACTGGGGCAGCTAGGTGGTGCAGTGGATAGAGCACCAGCCCTAAAGTCAGAAGGACCTGGTCTCAGATACTTAACACTTCCTAGCTGTGTGACCCTGGGCAAGTCACTTAACCCCAGTTGCCTCAGCAAAAAAAAAAAAAAAAAAAAAAAAGTATTACTTTGCCCCATACATATATAAATTTGTTTCTTTTTTAAAACAAGTAGAGCAGCTAGATGGCACAGTGGATAGAGCACTGGGCCTGAAGTCAGGAGGACTTGCGTTCAAATCCTACCTCAGACACTTAACACTACCTCTGTGACTCTGGACAAGTCATTAAACCCCAACTGCTTTGCGAAAAAGAAAGAAAAAAAGTATGTTCTTGTATAGCCATATTCCAGAAATGTGTCATTCTACCATGTCTCAGTAAAATCTAAATTTATGGTCAAATTTGATATCTTGTTTTATAACAAATATAATCACCTTTCTTGCTGTCGAACTTGATTGCTGTGAATTTGTGTATAGTTATATTAGGTTATGAATTTTACTATTGGATTATGTCTATAGTGAATTGGCTGTCTTAATTTCTATTTATTTTATTTTATTAATCTTAATTTCTTGATTGTAACTACTTTGGTGGATATCTTCAGGCAGCCTTCTACTCCACCTTTTCAGCCCATATTTTGCCTCTGAATAGTCCTCTAGGTGCTGATTACATGAGGAAATATTATTTAAGAAGAGGTATATTTAAAAACTTGGCACTATTATATAGAACTAGGTAAACTAGGCCTGGGCATCTGGGCTTGTCATTGCTCCCTCAAGACAAACTACTGTCCTATTTAACCTCAACCCTTCCCAGCACTTTGGCAATTGAGATAACCATAGTTGCTTGGAGCGCTGAAAAGTATCCCAGAGCTTCCTTCCCTTTTGTTGTGATTCCCCCTTTGGCTGAGTGCATCCCATACAGCTTGTCTCCATTTGTTGTGTCTTGGGATTCAGTAAAGCTTGTCAGAGAAAGACAGCAACACAGAAAATAATTAATGATCCATTGAAGCCTGCCAGTTTCTGAAGGGTTGCTTACCTAGGAGCTTTCAAACATTTCATAATTATTTGACGGCACCAGCAGATTGATTTCTTTGCCAAATTTCCATAATTCTCAAAGTTAGCTATAGATATTGCAAATATTGTTCAGGACTCTACCTGCCTTCTGGCTTTCCTGAATATTCAGGAGACTCCT
>JAJPUD010004262.1:51394-69671 GCA_023553655.1 Myrmecobius fasciatus | reverse complement strand
AGGACTCTACCTGCCTTCTGGCTTTCCTGAATATTCAGGAGACTCCTCAGCTCAGAGACAGTGTTCATGGAGAATGCTGCAGAGCTAATCTTGAATATGTTGTAATTGGCAGTCATCTATGATGTAGACAATCTGAATTGTCCAAAGATTGTCCATTAATTATTTCCTATTTCATGTTAAATATGAAACTAAACTACAATAAATGAAGAAATAAAAGCAAAAGCAAAAAATAAAAAATGAAAGGAACTTGTCTTGCAAAAGTGTACTATTAAGGAATCAATGAATTCATATGCTTATAAAATTGAAATACAACTTTTCTGAATGGGTTTAGAGAATTAATAGTTAGTGGTAGCCTGGAATTGAGAAGTTGGCATTAATTATGGCCTCTAGAAGCCTTGAAAATATTTGAGCTGCTTGTTATAATGTTATTTTTTCTAAATCCTCTGGTGTCATCCAATGTCCAACTCTATTCTTTTTCTTATGAACCTGAATTAAGACTGATATATTTCGTAGAATTAGTGCAAGGAAAAGAGTATGAATAATATCTTCTCTTATCAATTCAGCATTGCTGTGGAAAATTAAAAGTTCATCAAAGAGAAGAAAATTCACCATAAAAGATTTCCCTTCACACTTCAGATTAAAAATATATGATAAAATTCCTCTGTAAAAAAATGTTTCTTCAGTTCTATAACAAACAAAACCTAGATTATTGATGAATGCCACTTAAAAAAATACATTGCCAGCATTTTAAATGGACAAAGATTAGTTTATCAGAAACACTGAATTGTTAGTCCCAGGAGTTTCGAAGTTAAACTTTCTAGTCAGGAGTCAGTAGAATGATTAAAATTATAGAATCACAGGACCAGAATCAACCTTGAAAGGTCATCTATTCCATCCCTCTGTCTTGAGATAAGACAGCATCTTAACTGACTAAAGAAAGATGAAAATATATTACATTTTTAAGACCTTCAAAAAAACTATTTCTAAAAACTTCCCATTTTTCATTATAACTCCAGTAGCTTTAAGGCCAAAACTTGATGTATGGGAAAGGCTGATATCTACAAAGATTTAAGATAGGTATACAGTATGCTACAGGGTAAGAAGAGCACCTGAGTAAGAATCAGGAGACTTGAATTCTACTTCTATCTGGCAAGATAATGGAATTTAGAACAAGAAAGAACCAGAAAGCTCATTGAATGCAATCCTGTCATTTCACAGGTAAATGAAAAGAAAATGTCTCAAAAAGGTTGAGACTTGCCCAACTAACTAGGAAGTAGCAAAGCCCAAATTCAAAACCCAATGGTCTTTCTATTATTATATCAATCTCTTTCACTAACTGGCTGTATAGTACTGGAAAGGACATAGCCTTTCTGGAGTTCAATTTTCTCATCTATAAAATGAGACTTTGGATCTTCCATTTAACTAAAGTTCTGAGATTTTTACTGTAGTATATAGGGTACTAGCTGTCACATTTGTCTTGATGAAAGCTACAAGGCAATTCAGTATCCATAATTCAGAAACACCCATAAATACATGATTTTATCAATCAACCAAAAGACATATTAGTTCAAAACCAACAAATTGGAACAAAATAGCATAGTGAATAAAGCAATAAGAAAAGATCCCTCCCTCACACTAGGCTTATGTTACATTTTCACAGGTTACCACATTTCAGAGAGGGGAAAAGAGGGAGACAGAGCAAATGTGATCAGGGAAGACACATAGAGGAATATGCATAGGAAAAATATCCATCAAGAACTCATATATCAAGGCACATAGATGGGTGGATCCTAACATAGAGGGCACATGGGTCTAAGGTAGCCAATATGTATGATTACTGATATAGTCTGCCAATTTCATCCATACTGCTGTAGGTATACCTTTGTTTTCTTCTTGACAGATCAGGTGTCTCTAGTCAGCATTTTATTGGCTTCCTTCTCTTATAATATATTAAGATAAAATAGAGAGCCTCTCCTTGACATGGGCAAATTGAGGTCTTTTAGTGGAGTCACTGGAGTTATAAACTACCATAGTGAGGTAAGAGCACCCTTTCAAAATTTCAGTGAGTCCCACATAGCTAATTCTCTTTGTACCTTGGTTGATTGGAAATCAGTGGTTCTAAATATACTGTTAGAAAATTTCTCTAAGTCACACCTCACCCAGCAATGGATGCTGTGCTCCAAAACCCCACAGGGGACATTATGCAGAAGGTAGAGTTAACTAAAGTTCTTTTTCTCCAAAAATCAACTCTATTTAGAATCCAAATGAAGGCAAGCATGAACCAAAGTTAGGTAGAGAAGATAAGGTTTTTGCCTGCTACCATTTTGCTTTAAATATCTGTTTTTCTCATAGATGTGGGCAAGAAATAAAACCAAACACACACACACACACACACACATGCATACACCATAATATCTTTTAGTATGTGTGGGGTTTTATATGAATGTGTATGGATTAACATAATCATTTACCAATATTAGAGAAAAAAAAGCCAAAGATCATGGATTTGGGTTCATTTCTTTGTTTTAAATGGATAACATTTAAATGTGAACCATATGCTATTTGTTGGAGAGAACGACAACTGTTGGTCATCAATTACCTGAAGCTCAGCATGTAAAATTACCTGTAACCAAAGGATTAAGGAAGAGAGAAGTTCTTTTCTCTTTCATGTTGTTATTTCCCATAGAGGTCGAAACTTCTAACTCAGTTGAAGCATGTTTGAATATTTTAATATTCCAATGGCTCATGAACCTGTAAGCTCATTGATATGTCTTCCTTATATTGAAGAATTGAAACTTGCAACTCATCCATGTCCTAATTAGAGTTTATCCATATTTTGAATCTGCAACCATTTAGGCTGGAATCTTTTCTCTAGGTTAGACTATGCTTTTGATAACCTACAGACAGAATGGGTTATTTCTTACCCTTGTTTATATAATTGGCTTACCTTCTTTCACTCTCATATATTCCCTGGATAATGCCTTAATGTTACCACTGGTAATCATTGAAATTATGGTACAATATACTTGTGGCTACCACCATCTCTTTATGTCTCTTCCTTTTCTTGTACCCACAACTTTTATTCTTTAGATATTACACTGTTCCAGGATGTAGAGTCTCCAGCATTGTCAGGAATTCTCCCAGTGTTTTTTAAGTCAGTTCATTTACCATGGAAATAGATTTCACTGAAAACATTATAATTTTCTAAATCCAGGTTAGAAGAAGTAGCCCTCCCTTACATATTTTCAATGCTAAGACAAACTTATTTTCCATCTGCAGTGTTTGTCCTAGGTATATGTACTGATACATTAATTCAATGTACTGGCTATTTAACTGTGTCATAGTCTAGACAATAGGCATTTTGTCATCAATTTAACTTTTCCTATATAGATTATTAGATTTAAGAACATTGATTCATTTTGAGAAGTCATATATATCCCATTGAGTATACCTATAATATTTGGGGGTTTAATCAATCATCTCAACATCATACACAGATAGCAATATCTGGAGAACCCCATGAACCATAGGAAATCTTTTCAAATCTGATCCTGTTCAGCACATCCTTCATTAATGTTGAAGATTTCTGAGTAGAACACATCTGTACATATTTTATACATTACATATATATATATACTTGGAGAATCATTTAACATGTATTGTAATTGCATATCAAAAAAAACATTTTTTGTGAGCTAAATATGTGCATGGGAGTGGGTGGAGGACTAATGATGAAACATGCTCTTCTTGTTGTTCAGTCATTTTTTAGCTGTGTTTGACTCCTCAGACCCCATTTTGGGTTTTTTTTTTTTTGCAAAGATACTGAAGTGCTTTATCATTTCCTTCTTCAGCTCAATTTATAATTTATATATTTCATAATTTATATACAATTTATAAACTGAGGCAAACAGGGATAAGGTACTTGCCCAGAGTCACACAGCTAGTATGTATCTGAAGCCAGATTTCTACTCACAAAAGATGAGTCTTCTTGATTTCAGTTCTGTCATTCTACCCACTGTGCCTCCTAGCCACAGGTTATGGAATAAATACAAAGAATGGGACATGTTTTTGGACATGGTCAATGGTTGGAGGAGAACTTTAAGGCCATTTTTTGCTTTATTGAGATAAAACATTTTGCAGTTAACAAATAATAAATATCTTATAAGTGGGACTTTATATAATCTATTTTATGTACCTTTTAGCCAATTATGTAATTATGAAGATATGGTCTTCATTTCTCAGCTCCACTCTAGAATCTATTTCATGAGATTTTTTTTCTACTATGCAAAAAAAAAAACCCTTATCCTGGAAGCTCACTCTACTTTGAACTACTTCTCACAAAGGAAGTATTTACTTCACATTTAAAAAGGAAGTTCCAATTTTGTAGGAAAATAAAATTGTCTTCATCTTTCCATAGACTGCACTGCTGATTCATCTACAAGACTTGATCATTCCTGAATTGCTAAAAGAGTAGCTTCCTCAAGGCAACGCCTTTTTCTCTCTGCTTCTATTTGTATTTCCAATAATTTGTCCAATACATGGCACATAGTGGATGCCCATCAGTTAGAGAATGGCTGAATAAGTTATGGTATAGGAATAATATGGAATATTGCTCTACAAGAAATGATCATCAGGATGATTCCAGAAAGGTCTGGAGACATACATGAACTGATGCTAAGTGAAATGAGCAGAACCAGGAGATAATTATACACAGCAACAACAAGACTATATGAAGATCAGTTCTGATGGACATGGCTCTCTTCAACAATGAGATGATTCAGACAGTTCCAATAGTCTTGTGATGAAGAAAGCCATCTGCACCCAGAGAGAGGACTTTGGAAACTGAGGGTGAAACACAGCATAGCATTTTCACTCTTTGTGTTGTTGTTTTCTTGTATTTTCTGTTTTTTTTCTCATTTTTTTTCCTTTTTGATCTGCTTTTTCTTGTGCAGCATCATAATTATGGAAATATGTATAGAAGAATTACATGTTTAACATATATTGGATTATTGCCATCTAGAGGAGTATCAGGAAGGGAGGGAAAAAATTTGGAACAGGATGTTTTACAAAGGTGAATGTTGAAAACTCTGCATATGTTTTGAAAATTAAAAAGCTTTAATAATAAAAAAGAACAATGCATGGCATATAGTAAGTACTTATTTTTTTGTCTGACTTACTGGTATGCTGTCAAAAAAAACAGTGTGTAAAAGTCTTCCTATTATCTTCTCATATTTTCATGAAGAAAACTTGCAAATTTGGCTGAAGATAGTTCTATGCACTCACAAAACAAGTTTCCGTACATCTGATATAAGATCTGCCATTGTGTCAGTCTTGACAACAAGTTTAATTATGGTTTGAAAGCTGTAGTAGAGAAAACATAAACAACACAATAAATTTCAGTTGGAAATCCTATAAAAATAATTTTCAAAACAAAAACCAAGAGGAGGCATAATTTGCCTTCTGTTATGAGCCCCACTTTTTCTTTTTTTCTCCTCTTTTCATCTTATTGTGTACTCCATGATAAGTAACTGAATTTGTAATGTACTTTCCCTGCAGTCTCTTTATTGGCCATTAAGATATAAAGTAAGCCCCATATTTTTAGTCAGATTTTCTTCTCCATTTTTTCCTAGGCTATTGCAATTTCTAATCAAATCATTGAAAATATCAGACAGAAGACTTCAGGGAAAGTGAGGAGACATTTACTCAAACATGGGATTATTCTAAGCCCAAAGCTCAAGAAAGAGAGAAAGTGAATGAAGGATAGAAAGACATATTTTGATAAGAAAATCATTGCCTTGAATGGAAACAGTCATTCACAAGTTGGGCAACAAAGAATTAAAAGGAAAACAATCCTTTTAAAAATCAGGTTGAACTTCCCAATAAACTCGCCACCCAATTTCTCAGCATAGCATGGGAAAAAATAATAAGTCTAGTGCCTTTTCAGGGATTCTTGACCTGTTTTGTGTCATAGTACCCTTTGGCTCTCTGGTGAACTATATGGACCCCTCATCAAAATAATGCTTTTTAATGCATACTAATATGTATATATATATATATATATAAACAGAAGAAATCAATTATAATGAAATAGTTACCAAAATATTTTTAAGAAATCTGTTTATGGACCCTACTTTAAGAACCCCTGCCTTTGATGATCTACCCAATCTAATATAGGTTCTTTCCCAAACAATTACCAAATGAACCTAAAGAGTTTTCTATGATTCTTTTAAAAACTCAAGGGAGTGATGGAGTAGTCAAATGGCTCCATTTTTGACCCCCTTAGTTCATTTTTCAGTTATAGATTTCTCTGGCAATGGCTTCTGCCATACTTCCCTCATTTTATGGGTAATATGTGCCTTTTTTAAAAACTAAGAAAATCTAAAGGTTAAATTACACAAAGGATTAAACCAAGGGCAAATTGAGTCCAAAGAGAAGGTGGAGGGAATGAGCAAGTATGATAGTAGTTATCATCCAGTGGCTGAAAAATTGGATTTGTTCTGTTTGGCTCAAGAGAACAAATTATTGGACAGAAGTACCAGAGACAGATGTAGGCTGATTGTAACAAAAAAAAATCTACCAATTGAAAGGTTGTATGCCATAGTGGATATAACATAGAAAGACCTGAATTCAAATCTTGTTTCAAATATTAATTAGCTACGTGACCCTGAATAAATCACTGTGTTTCAATTTTCTCACTTGCAAAAGGAGAGGTTTGGATCTGACTTCTGGAGTCCTTTTCAGCTCTAAAACTATAATCCTATGATTAATTGAATGTTTCCAAAAGGAGAACAGATTGTGCCTCTTCTCCTGCTACCACCTTCAAATTAAAACCTCTCAGGCATAGATATGGTATTACAACTCTTGCACTGGGCTCCAGGCTCCCTTGTAGCAATCAAGTACTTGCTGGGATTACATTCAGCAAACTCAGAGGTATACTGTTGATATGGAGATTAGAATCAGGTTTTCTCTTCATAGCTGCCCATACTGTAGTTATTACAAGGAATCAGGGCAGAGAATTAGACATAAGGACACACTCATATTTACTCACAGGCTCTCTTCCATGTGATTTCTTGAATTCCTTCCACATTCTTATTCATTCTCTTCCTCTTTTGCACACTAGCTTTCTACAAGAACTATAAATCACTAAGATTTCCCTTCATCTAAAGTTGACATTTTTCATCTAAATTAAGGACCACATTCTATCCCCATTCCTCTCATGGACACCAGAATAACTGACAAAGGGCAAAGGAGGGTTAGCTACAGAGATACCTGAGAAGATTTATATGAACTAATGAAGATTGAAATAAGCAGAACCAGAAGAAAAAATTATAATATATCAATTTTTTAAATGAATAATTTTAAAAGAGGTAAGAACTGTGATCAGCAAAGTAGCCAATCATGATTTCAAAGGACTGATGATGAACACTACTCACTTAATGACAGAGAACGTGCAGAATAATAAATATATTTTGGCATATGGGCAAGATAGAAATATATTTTGATTTGCCTTTCTTTTTTCTTTCTTCCTTTCTCTTTCTTCTTTTCTTTCTTTTTTCTTTCTTCCTTTTTCTTTCTTCTTTTCTTTTTTCTTTTCTTTCTTTTTCTTTCTTCCTTTCTTTCTCTTTCATTTTTTTTCTTTTCCTTTCTTTTTTTTCTTTTATTCAAGTCAGCTTGTAGAAAATGACTAATATGGGAATGTTTTACATGATTGCACATGTGTAACTTACATCTGATTGCTTACTATCAGGGAAGGAGAAGGAGGAGAAGGGAACAATAGAATTTGGAACTCAAAACTTTAAATCAAAATGTTTAAAAAAATTGGGGGGCAAGAAAATAAAAAACAGTAATACAATATGAGCTAAATGAGAGTTGTAATTAACAGTGCCTCTGCAGTTTCAAAGCCTGTCTACTCTTTGCTGGCATGCTCAGACTCATCAATAATGTGGCACCTAGGACAATCTTTCACAAAGAAGGCACTTACTATGCATTATTTAAATTGAATTGTGGTTGAGCAGGATGTGTGGAGTGGCTTCTCAGTGACCACTTCTCAAGGATGTTGCAGAGAACCTCAAAATCTATAATCCTATGTACCTGAGTCAGATATGAGGTAGCCCTACATGACCTCTGAAATCCCTTCCAAATCTGATATTCACAGAATTTAGAGCTATATGGTATCTTAGAGAATAAATATCTATGAACTCTGTCCTTTTACAAATGAGGAAAGGCTCAGAGAATTTAAGTGACTTTTCCAAGGTCACATAGCTATTAAGTTTTAGCATAAGAATTTGAACTCCTGTCTTCTGTTTTCACATTCAATCGTCTTCCTATTATGCAATGCTTTCTCCAGTGCAAAAGTCTATATAACGCATGTTTGCCTATGTTATTTATGAACTAAGGTACAGTAGCTTCATGTTACTTGGGGCTGTGGTTCTTGTGAGGTCCTAAATTTTTATGCTACAATAATTCAGCATAAGATTAGTCCAGAGTGACATTTTTATAATAATAGCTTTTTTTTCAAAATACATGCAAAGAGAATTTTCAACATTCACCCTTGCAAAACCTTGTGTTCCAAATTTCTCTCCCTCCACCCTTCCCTAGACAGCAATTAATTCAATATAGGTTAAACATATGCAATTCTTCTAAGCATATTGCCACATTTATCATGCTGCACAAGAAAAATCAGATCAAAAGGGGAAAAATTAGAAGGAAAAAACAAGCAAGCAAGTAACTACAAAAAGGTGAAAACACTATGCTGTGATCCACATTCCATCCACATAGTCCTCTCTCTGGATGTGGACAGCTCTCTCCCTCACAAGTCTATTGGTACTGGCCTGATTCACCTCACTGTTGAAAAGAGCCAAGTCCATCATAATTAATCATGATGTAACTTGTTGCTATGTACAATGTCCAGAGTGATTTTTCAGGAAAAATGATTACTGAGAAAAAGGCTGCTCATTCTTTGTCTCTGTTGGTGCTCATGTGTTAGCAGAGCAAGGTTATTGTTTGTCCTTCGTTCTCCAACAGGACCATGACTTCAGGGAGGTGATGTCAGGACATGCAAGTAAATTGGATCTAAGTGAGGTAGGGTCACCTGCCTCACATTCCCTCCAGAGCCTGGGTCCAACAGTCGGGTATGGATGAAGATGACGGGAGATGACCTTGGATGAAATGGGAGTTCCTGGCCTTTTTTAGTTGAGGTCTTCAGTTGGACTGAGGCTCCATTCTTTCAGGCATGAAGGCAGAGTAGCAATTGAGGAAGGCCAAACAGGCAATTGAGGTACAGGTGGGGGACAAGGAGAGCAGACAAACCTTAAGAGCTGCCCAAACTCTGGAAATCCAACTGCCTCCCTCCAAACTGAACCTGTCTTCAATTAGCAAATACAGTCTGGGAAAAGCAGGGTCTTCAGTGCTGACCCTGCTTTTGCAAGATAGCCCCTAAAGTCCTAAGCCCTAAGGAGATATCTCATTCATAAAAAGGGAAACACTGACTCTGGAATCAGATCTGAGTTTTGGCTCTGTCATTAGCCACCTGTAAATGACTTTGAGCAAGCCCCTCACCTTTCTGCGCCAAAGTTTACTTCTCTATAAAAATGAGAAAATGGCTAGCTGTGTAACCCTGGACAAGTCAGTTAACCCCAATTTGCCTCAACAAAAAAAAATGAGAAAATGGGTCCCTTCCAGGGCTTAATCTGTGTGTGCCTCTATGATCATATGGACTATAATTCAGTTACCAGCCTTTTGTCTCCTAATGCATCCCTCACACAGCTGCCAAAATAATCTCCATAAGACTCAGCTGACCACATCATTCCGATACAACACCATACAACAACAACCAATCCAAGGCTTCTACAATTTAAGGTCTTGGTTCTAGTCTATTCGTCCAACCCTATTCCAACTTATTCCTTTTCATATGCTCTTTGTTCCTACCACAATGGACCATTAGTTGTTCCATAGATTTGAGGTTTGTAGTACTATTAAAAGTCAATTGACAAGACCATTATTTGGCTACAAACATGTGTTGAAAGCCATTCCTTGGCAGGGAAAGACAGTCCTTCTGTAGCCCCAGCTTTTTGAATCCTTATTTTTCTGTACTGCTCAGCTCATCTGTACATACTCAGCCATGATAATATTCATGAACACCTTCTGTGTGCTAAGCCCAAAATTACAAAAAAAAAAAAAGAAGAAGCACAAGACAGTACTTGCTCTCAAGAAGCTCACAGTCTGCTGAGGGAGACAAAACATTTCTCTAATTACTAGTTTTCCCTCATTCCTCAGATATTCCTAGAAATCTGTTTGATTTGTCCTTGTCCCTTTGCTTCCAACTCTTTATTATGCTGACCTAATTTTGTGGCTTAATATCCCCAGTAGAACTTAATTTTTTGAGGATAAAAAAATGTTTCTTTTTTGTCACTATATCTCTATTACCTAGTTTAGCACTTTGTAAACAGAACAACTAATCACTTCACATTTATTCAGAGCATGCTATTTAGCAAGTCCTGTAGTAGACAGGAAATAATTTTTTAAAAATTGAAAAGCCCTCTCTTCTAAAGACATTTACATATTTGTTGAACCAAGACTGAAAAAAAAGAAAGGAAAAAAAAAGCCCAAACCAGGAGACATTTCACTGCAGCAAAAGAGCATGCAAGATTTGTGAGTAACTGACTTTCCTTGGGTTTCCATGTATGTTCCCTTAGGACAGCTTTGTGTTTTGGGCCACAGTAATGAGTTGCCTGAGGCACAGAAACATCACTAGGATTTGGCAGCGATGAAGCTCTGTCACAAGTTAAGTAACAAATGTGTCTGACAACATTGCTGAAGTCCTTTTATTCTTCTCGGGATACTAGTCAGAAGTCATATGACCCTGGCAATCTCTATCTTCCTCTTTCATTGTCTCATCACATACTCCTTCAATTTCCAAACATGGCTGAAATCTCTTTATAAATATTATGGGATAAAATAATAGATATGTTAAAATTATAAAGCCATTCCTATATTTCAAATATTAGCAAAGAAAAATATAAATTCTATAATGATTATAAAGAGATACAAAAGTCTTTGAGGTTTTTTTCTTTAATGGAAATGTTATCTTAAATATTAAATAGGAGGAGGCAGCTAAATGGCATAGTGGATAGAGCACCAGCCCTGAAGTCAGGAGGACCTGAGTTAAAATCTGGTCTCAGACACTTAACACTTCCTAGTTATGTGACCCTGGGCAAGTCACTTAACCCCAATTACCTCAGGAAAAGAAAAATTAAATGGGCAACCAGCCCATTCCTTGCTCTCATTTTGGCATTATAGCATCCCCCAGTGAGAATTTATTCACACAATCTAATTGTATGCATCATGGCTTACAAAAGACTCATACATGAGTATGTATGGCCAATACTCTATGAAATTTGGAGCTTCATATAAAACAAAGTTATTCAAAACAAAAATTTATGAACTCTAAGGAAGGAGCTGTGCAAAGAACTAGTACATGGATTTAGGAAACCTTTAAAAATCTAGTTCTGGCATCTCAATAAAAGAAAAGTAATTTCTCCTCATAGCTTTTTTTTTCCTTTTAAATGAATGTCAACTCTTATGCTTTACTGCTATCCATTTTTGTAAGTTTCTTAAACATTTGAGAAAAAACCATTTTAAAGCTGTTGTATTTTTAGTATAAACTTTGTAATTGCTTTTCACAGATATTTAGGAAAATGCGTGTGTTTTTAAAATATGTGTTGTTTTATCCAAATCATGTCAAGAGATTTAGACAAAGCTCCTAACATGTTACAAGAGATTTTTAAGGTAAAGACAAGAGACACACAGGAAGATGACTCCTGAATGAGGTAGAGATATGCAGTTTTAGAGAGAATGACCACATCTGGGTTAAAGTATTAAAGGTCCATGGAAATAAAGAATGATATTAATTTCTGGTTCTACTTGGCCTCAAAGAGATAAAAAATATGTGCATTATCCCAGAGAATCCCAATTCCTAGAAGTTAGTAGTTCCTTATACAAATAATTGACACCATTAGTCAGAAAATTAAAATTTGGTCCAAAATTCGATTAAAATGACCATATATTATTTAAGCTAACACTGAAGTTGAAGCCTTTCTGATAATTTGTGTGAAATACCTAATAGTCACCATTAATAGTCTTATATTCTTTTTTTCTGTGATTATTTTTCTGTGATTATTTTAGCTCATTCTTCTAATATTATTGAATTTAAGTCTGGACACAGAATGGCAAATTGTTTTCCCAATATCTATCATCTATTTTATTTTAATAACTCTCTGCTGACTTTCAAGCCAATCCCCCATTGACTTTGTTCTAAGCATCTCTCAGTAGCAAGACAGTATTACATATTATTTATAGCTGGATTTTGGAAGATAAAGGAGACGTATCATGGATGCCAATGAGAGGTTTCGCCTTACCAGCAGGTGTGATTTATTAATAAGTTAGTTAACTTTGAAAGAAAAATCATTAATGTTTTTGCTCCAGTGAGACAATAACCCTGTAAGAGTTAGATTTGATCAAATAATGATTAGATGAATTGTAGGAGGATTCAGATAAACTGCAGAATTATTACTCCTGGGAACCCAGATTTAGTGCTTTTTAATTTTTTAATATAGGAGTAGGGTATCTAGGAGATCAATAAGTCTAGGGAAAGCGTGAGATTTAGACATCACCTGATGTGTTCTTCTATTAGGAAAGAGGCTTTCATACACAACTTTAATTATATAATTGTGAATTTGATTAAAAATAACCACTTGTAGGATTATCTCTCCAGATGCTTTATTTTTTCAAAGTTCTCTCAGCTTCCAGAGCAACTATATTAAAAGGGTGTGTGCAATATTAGTTTCATTATAACCTTCATTTCTTTTATCTATCAATATACACATAATTTGTAACTTCCTTACAATTGCATCAGTCCTGAAAATGTTTTCTTCTAATTAGCACAACTATTAATGGAGCTGCTTCAATGTGAATAGTGAGATTGCCATTGGTTTTATTAAATTAATATAAATTGTGTATGAAAACCTGTTTGAGATAGAAGTTGAGTAATTATCAATAAAATTTCTGTCCTCTCATCCAAGCAATTGTTCCCAATAATATATCCTGGATACAAAGAGCTTTACTCATCTTCTTCCAGATTCTTTAGTAATTAAAACTGTAGGGTTTTTAACATGGCATCTATACTGAATCAGACATTTTGCTAATCCTTCAGGAATCTAGTCTTTTAGAGATGGAACTAAACTTAAAGGTCATATAATCCGAAGATATCAAACCCACAACCCAAAGCATCCTACAATGCTTCGGATGCCCACTGAACCAGATTAAAATATAATTGGGAGATATTAAAATAAAAGAAACAAAATTACAATAAAAGATTATTAACAGCATTGCAAAAAGTCAGATATATTATGTTGTCAATCTAGGGTGACTCCATTTAAAATTTTTATTTTTAACATTGAGTATGAACCAGTATAAAATGACACTGTGGCGTGTATTCACTAATTCCATTTTACCATGGTACTGAAATAAAGGAGTTGAGGAAATACTAATCTGATTTCCTTATAAATTACATAAATCAATTAAATGCTAAGATGGCACTAACCCCATGTTCTTATTGGAACATGGACCAATTAAGACTACCTTTCTATTACACAACAATTGCTTATTTCTGTATATAAAAACCAACACACAGATTGGATGGTGGCTGATTCAGCAGAACATGCTGTCTTGCTGTATTGATAAATTTCTTTTGCCTTAATTCTTCAGTTTGCCTTAGTTGATCAAGGTGAGGTCCTAACTGAGATGTCTTTCAATAAACACATTTCAAAATCAAGTCAATATGCAGCTATTGCAATCTTTATGTAGGTACAATTTAGGCCATTGCCACCCCTCTACTTCTCCATCATATTACTGATCTAGTCAACCCAAAGAGAAAAGAGAAGAAGAAAGAGAGGGCAAGGTGGGGCAAGGGAGGGCAAGGGAAGGCAAGGGAGGGGAGGAGAGAATGAAAAGAAAATGAAAAAAAAAAAGAAAAAAGAAAAGCAGAAGAGAACAGAGACACATAAAGACTTTCCTGCTGCCACTAGGGCTTGGCTTGAGACTTCTTGTGCCAGGAAAGGAGACCTTTGCTCCATTCTGTCCAACTGCCAGCCTGTCCTGCTGTGCTTTGGTACCATATTTATCCCTATGTGTGTCCCAGTCCTCTCCTCTCTGTGTCTGTGGTTAGCCTCTCTGTGTCTCCCCATTCTCATCCCCTTCTTCCTCTTGGTTTGGTCAGACATCCATGTGGCTGGCTCTGCCCCATGTTCTCTGTCCACAGCTTTTATGTATCCTTGAACCCTCTGGTTTAAGCCCCTCTGGGGGTCCTTAACTCCACGGGTATATGTCTCCTTCCCTGCCTCCCTCCCTTTTCAAAACTTCTTAATGAAGAAGTCTGCATAGGGTTCCTTTATGGGAAAACAAAAACTGTTTGTCTGTACCTAACACTAAGTTTGGTGTGTTCAATTCAAAGTTGCAAAGCACTTAACATCTTCAAGTTCAACCCACTTATTTTACAGATGAGAACTTTAGAACCAAAGAAATAGTGACTTGCCTAAAGTCACATGGATAATAAATACTGGTAATCTACCACGTTGGGAACATTAAAGTTTAAATAAGATAACATATCTAAAGAATTTTACAAAGTAAAAGCACTAAATAATAAGTCAGTGATTATTAACTAGTGTGCTCCCAAAGTGTGCAAAGATGAAATCTCCTGTTTTGAAAGAGAGAGGCAGAAGAATTACAGGTAAGAGCATCTAGGCCTCCTCCCACCTCAATCATACTTGACCACACTGCTAGGGTTTGGAGATAACAAATCCAAAAGGTTGAGGGGCAAAGCAAGGAGTGCAAATCAGGATCTCTGATAAGCAAGCATAAAAGGGATTCAAAGCCTTAAGGGGACTGCAACCTTAGCTCAAGATTGTGTTTATTCAATCGATAAATGCCAAGGTGCTTGAATAACTATTGTTTAAATTCAATTCTTTGTGGCAGAACAAAACCCTTGTAATGAAAGCTGTGCAGTTTGAGAATTCATTAGAGGCAATGAGGAGCAAGTCTTCCTTAGAGAATTATTCTTACTAAGACAACATCCAGACCTTCCTTTTAGGTTCACAATAATATCAGGGGAGGTGGGGTAGTTATTCAAAACCAATTTTTTGTCCTGTCTGGGCAAAATGAAAGAAAAGAGACAATCAATAGAGTCATAGGAGAGAATGGACTTGGCTTATGCAACCCATAAGGTTAAATCTTTTGTTGCTGATTAATTTTGGGTAATAAAAGTCTCCTCCAGCTACTCAGACCTGGGGTATTTTGGGAATAGTCAGTCAGGCAGAAAGGCATCCGTTTTAGTCAATTAGTGGCCTAGTCCAAATCTATTCTGAGCTGGCAAAGGGACTGTTGAACTTTAATGTCTATAGACACCTTGCAAAACAAAAGAATTCTTAGTGTTTAGCTCAGGTATGCCCCATATAACAAAAGGCTAAGAGATGAGGGCTGAACCTGGGGGATTCATTTTGAATATATAAAAAGGGTGGTGACTTTCAACAAAAACTAATTCTAAATTCCCCTTCTAACCTTCATCCCAAAAAGGACCTTCAGATAAAATATTTCCTTCTTTCTTTGGGTCTCTGCTCAGAGGAAATAAAAGCAGCCATTTGAAAAGAAAGAAGTCTGTAATCTTAGGCTGTGCCGTTCAGCCTTTCCCTATTAGTACAAGTAACACAGTTACATATGCTATATATATAGACCATATTACATAAATACCTGTGTGTAATGTCAGCATGTGCACATATGTGTGTGCAATGCATATATGCATGTTACCATATACATACATGCATGCTATCACTACTACCGATGGGCTTAAGGTTCAGCACTAGACACTGAGATTGAGGAGAGTAAAACTGGCACCAAATGTTGGGGTTAGGTCACGTGTGACAAATTTATAATATCTTTTCTCTTTAGCAAAACATGGGTTTATTATGAGAAAAAGTTACAGACAAATATACCAGGCAGGAGTGGTAAATATGAAATAGATTTGAGAGAGGACCAGGTA
The DNA here is from genome assembly GCA_023553655.1 of Myrmecobius fasciatus. NCBI lineage: Eukaryota > Metazoa > Chordata > Mammalia > Dasyuromorphia > Myrmecobiidae > Myrmecobius > Myrmecobius fasciatus. Next base: position 53,581 of record JAJPUD010004262.1, on the reverse strand, counting down.
GCAAGGAAAAGACAAGTTCCCCAATAGAACTCACAATTCCCAAGGAGAAATGAAATAATTCACGATGTAGGAGTATTTCATTGATTGTAAAGTTAAATCTGTCTAGGAATTTAGCACGCTAAAAGAGTTAGTTAGCTATGAGTAGAAGAAAGACACCATGAGGCATGGGGGAAGGCATTTGGGAAGAAAGCCACCACAAGGCAGAATGCCTTGATGGACAAACCCAAAAGAGATTCCACAAAGATGGAGTGAACCACGGACAGATTTAATCTTGAGGGTTTGACATAATTTGGCTTTGGGATTGAATCAGGCAGATGCCAAAGTGGAAAGCTGCCCTGCAAAGGGCTCAGAAGTCTTCACATCAGAGGTACTAGTCTTCCTTGAACATAGCTGTGAGGACTGAGGGAAAATAATGTCAAAATCCGGTTGCCCAGAGGAGTTCATCAGTATAGTATGTCAGGTTCGTGATGGCATGCTTGCCTGGTTCTGGACAATGGACAGCACTCTTGGGCTTTCTGAGTCACCAATGGAGTGAAACAAGGCTGGGTGCTTGTCCCGTGCTTTTTAACATGATGTTTTCAGTCATATTGTCAAATGCCTTAGCAAATTCTGCAACTTAAAAAGGCTACAAGCCAAAACCAAAGTCGAGGGAGTGTTGGTGCATGATTATTTGTTTGCAGATGGCACACCCAACACAGCCTCCAAAACTGAGATGCAACAAAGTATGGATCAATTCTCGGCTGCTTTTGTTAATTTTGGCCAATTAATTAACACTAAGAAGACACAGGTCCTGCATCAGCCAGCACCACACCATCCATATGTGGAACCATCCAATGGGGAAGTTGTGAATGTTGTGGATAAGTTCTCTTACCGTGGCAGTACAATTTCCGGTGATGTTTTCATTGATAATGAGATCAACACACACCTTACCTGAGCTAGCTCCAAGCCTGGAAACTCAACCACTTCCATTGGAACTGTCTTGGGAAGGTTCTGGAGATCACCTGGCAGGATAAGACTCCAGACACTGAGGTCCTTCCTCAAACTAAGCTGCCAAGCATCCCAGTTCCATTGTAGAGAGCACAGTTCTCTTGGGCTGGCTACATTGTTTGAAGACCAAATGCACACCTGCCAAAAAAGTTATTTTATGGAGCACTCACTTAGGCAAGTGCTCACAAGGTGGTCAGAAAAAGGACACTTTCAAGGTCTGTCTTAAGAACTTTGAATCAATTGTATGACGTGGAAGACACTGACACAGGACCACCCAGCATGCAGTGCCCTCATCAGAGAAGGTGCTGGGCTCTGTGCACAAAGCAGACTTGGGTCAGCTCAGAAGAAACATGAGATGCCCAAAGTTAGAGAATCCACCCCAAATGTTCATACAGAATATTTGTGCTCAGCCTGTGGCAGAGAACCCCGAGCTCATCTTGGTCTGATCAGCCTTGGTGGTCACACAGTAACTCGATTCTAAACTAATGATATCATTTTGGTTCTTTTTGAGAATAAAGGACAACAGCCACCAACCAATCAGATTGGATACAGTAAGATTGGACTGATCCCCATCAATGTCCTTCCTGCTTGGCTCAGGAAGTAATCTTTTCAGTACTTCATGCTTTCTCTGCCAGCCCCACCGAGTGACCCAGGACTTCGTCACTATTACACTACTGCATTACTATTGCTGGCATAGGGATGCTATGACAGATTCAACGACAGTCCTAGAGTTTGGAAAACTCCTTTTCCTGAGCTCCAACTGTCCTAGATAGTTACTGTGTGACCCTGGGCAAGTCACAGAGCCCTGTTTGCTTAAGTTTCCATCTGTCAAATGGAGGAAATGGCAAAGCACTCCAGGATTTCTGCCAAGAAAATTCCAAATGGGGTCATGAGGAGTTGGGCACAGCTGAAAAGACCAAAAAACAGCAATTACTGGCACCATCCAAATGAATCACCAGTCATTTAGGTTCTCCCTTCTGGTGTTGTTCTTGACATTTCACTTTTACCACACAACATACCACATACACATCTAATCAGCTGCTAAATATCGTTGTTTCTATCTCCACCACATCTCTCCTTCACATTATACTTTCCTTCTTTCTCACATCTCTGGTTCAGTCTTTCACAACCTCTTTCTTTTTTTTTAATTAATTAATTTATTTTTTAAATTTTATTTGCATAACATATGTGTGGGTAATT
>JAJPUD010004262.1:27320-50994 GCA_023553655.1 Myrmecobius fasciatus | reverse complement strand
CCTTATATAGCTTTCTGTTACAAATTTTCCCCCCAACTCCCCACCCCTCCCCTAGGTGGCAGGATATCCACTACATGTTAATTATGTTAAAATATTGTCAAATCGAATATATGTATACATATTTCCAAACTTATCATTGTTGTGCAAGAAAAATCTTATCTACACAAACGATATATCAGATAAAGGAAACACAATGTAAGCAAACATCAATCAAGGAGTATGAGAATGTTATGTTGTGGTCCACATTTCACATCCCTCTCTCTGGGTGTATATGGCTTTCTTCAGTGAACAATTGGAGGTGGTTTGAGACATTTCATTGTTGAAGAGAGCCATGTCCATCAGAATTGATCGTCATATAGTATTGTTGTTGCCGTGTACAATGATCTCCTGGTTCTGCTCATTTCACTCAGCATCAGTTCATGTAAGTCTCTCCAAGCCTCTCTGAAATCATCTTGCTGGTCATTTCTTACAGAACAATAATATTCCATAATATTCATATACCATAATTTATTCAGCCATTCTCCAATTGAAGGGCATCTATTCAATTTCCAGTTTCTAGCCACTACAAAAAGGGCTGCCACAAATATTCTTGCACATGTGGGGCCCTTTCCTTCCTTTATGATTTCTTTGGGATATAAGCCCAATAGAAATGCTGCTGGGTCAAAGGGTATGCACAGTTTGATAACTTTTTGAGCATAGCTCCAAATTGTTCTCCAGAATGGCTGTATCCGTTCACAGCTCCACCAACAATGCATCAGTGTCCCAGCCCTCCCACATCCCCTCCAACATTCATCATTAACTTTTCCTGTCATTTTAGCCAATCTGACAGGTGTGAAGTGGTACCTCAGGCTTGTCTTGATTTGCATTTCTCTGATCAATAGTGATTTGGAGCACCTTTTCATATGACTAGAAATGGTTTTAATTTCATCCTCTAAAAATTGTCTGTTCATATCCTTTGACCATTTATTGATTGGAGAATGGCTTGAATTTTTATAAATATGAGACAATTCTCTATATATTTTAGAGATGAGACCTTTATCAGAACCCTTAAATGTAAAGATGATTTCCCAATTTATTGCTTCCCTCCTAATCTTGTTTGCATTGATTTTGTTTGTACAAAAACTTTTTAACTTAATATAGTCAAAGTTATCTATCTGGTTTTCAATTAAGAGTTCCAGTTCTTCTTTGGACATAAATTTATTCCATCTCCATAGGTCTGAGAGGTAAACTATATTACATTCCTCTAATTTACTTATAGTATCACTCTTTATATCCAGATCATGAACCCATTTAGATCTTATCTTGGTATGTGGTGTTAGATGTGGGTCAAGCCCTAATTTCTTCCACACTAGCTTCCAATTTTCCCAGCAGTTTTTGTCAAATAATGAGTACTTATCCCAGAAGCTAGGGTCTTTGGGTTTATCAAAGACTAAATTGCTATAGTTATTGCCTAGTTTGTCATGTGATTCTATCCTATTCCACTGATCGACTACTCTATTTCTTAGCCAGTACCAAATGGTTTTGGTGACCGCTGCTTTGTAATATAGTTTTAGATCTGGTACAGCAATCGTCCACCATCGTCAGCCTTTGTTTTCATTAATCCCCTTGAAATTCTTGACCTTTTGTTTTTCCAAATGAACTTTGCTACTATTTTTTCTAAATCTGTAAGATAATTTCTTGGGAGTTTGATTGGTATGGCACTAAATAAGTAAATTAGTTTGGGTAGTATTGTCATTTTTATTATATTCGCTTGGCTTACCCATGAGCATTTTAAGTTTTTCCAATTGACTAGGTCTGATTTTATTTGTGTGGAAAGTGTTTTGTAGTTTAGTTCATATAGTTCCTGACTATCCCTTGGCAGATAAATTCCCAAATATTTTATACTATCAACAGTTATTTTGAATGGAATTTCTTTTTGTATCTCTTGCTGCTGAACTTTATTGGTAATATATAAAAATGCTGATGATTTATGTGGATTTATTTTGTATCCTGCAACTTTGCTAAAGTTGTGTATTGTTTCTAGTAGTTTTTTAGTTGAGTCTTTAGGGTTCTCTACGTATATCATCATGTCATCTGCAAAGAGTGATAATTTGGCACAACCTCTTTTTTAAGCTATTACAATAACCTTCTAATCAGACTCCCTATCTTAGGTCCATTCCTCATTCCAATCCATCCTCCTCACAACTTCCAAGGTGATTTTCTAGGGTAAAGCTCTGAGCATACCATTGCCCGACCCAGGAAATTCTAATTGCCTCCTTTCATACGTAGGATCAAATATAAACTGTGTCTGTCATTGAAATTTTTCACAACCTAGTCCTAGCCAATGCTTCCAGACTTAATTCACATTACTTGCAACATTACTATAGAATCTACAATCTAATCAATCTGGCTTTCCTATAGTTCTTATAGTTGGTCAGTCAACAAGCATTCTTAGATGTCTACCATGTGCCAAGCATTATGCTAAGTGCTGAGGAATAAAAGAAAAAGCAAAAACATGGTCTCTGGTTTGGCAAAAAAAAAAAAAAAAAACAACTTTGAGTAGCACAATCAAAAATGCAGAAATATAGAGAGGAGGGGTGTTGTGCTCACAATGTTAAGCATGGTGGTATACAAAAATTCAGTAAGCTCCAATTTGTTTCTGCAAATTTATATAGGTTTTGGTTACATAAGTAGGACAAATACAATGTAATTTCAAAGACTAAAGAGAAGATGTTGATTTATAGACTAAAGTATGGAAAATAGGAGAAAGTCTGTATCAAGTAAAACATGATATTAGTCAGTAAATACCAATTGATATCTCAAAGTTGAATTTATAAATTGAGAAAGTTCATATCTAAAAAGAATTGATAACTGCCTAATTCCAAGACTGTTGTTGTTAACATTTCCTGCATGACTTTGCAGTGTATAGCTAGTTATATGATTTATTCACCTTAAGTTAATAGTAGTAACAAAATTAAGCTAAAGATGTTCTTTCAGCACTGACTTCAAAAAAATCACATTTTTGCTGGAAAAAGACAAAATGCAAAAAATTGTACATAAAAGATATATGCACTATAAATGAAAGACAATCTCAGAGGGTAGGAACTAAGAGGGGAGGAGAAGAGAAAAGGGGAAAAAAGAAAATATGGGATTTGAGATGAGTTTTGAAGAAAGCCAAAGAATGCATAGTCATAATCCTGTGAAGAAATCCCTGTAGAGATGCAGCCTGGTAACTATTCCTGCAGTTTCAGCTTTACAGACATATCTACTGATGACCCAGCAAAGAAAGTTCGTCTCACAAAGTTCTTGGAACCATCAGATGGTTATGAATTTTATCACTGGAAATGATACTTTAAAAGAAGTGAAACCATCTCCTTTGCCACAGATCATGGGATCTATCCATCTAATTTGTAGCTGGAACTTTCCAAGTGTGTTGTATCCCCAATTAGAATGTGAGCTTTTTGAAAGAAAAGATTTCTTAATTTTGTATTTGTATCTTCAGCACTTAGTACCTTGCTTTAATAACAGATGTATTCATTCTAAGTATTATTCCACCTTATTTCTATACCAAAATGTACTTCATTCCCTAATTAATGGTCATCTACTTTATTTCCAATTCTTTGCCACTACAAAATAATGATTCTTTAAATATTTTGTTGTTTATAAGAACTTTCTTTTTATCTTTCACTTCTTTAGATTATATATTCAGCAAGGGGGAAGAATTTCTATTGTCATCATTACTTGAATCCTCCCTTTACTGACAAAGATGCAAACCTTATTACTTTGCAGATGGACTCTGAGAGTGTCAATAGCTAACTAAACAATTCACTTCCTTGTAGCCTAGTGATGTGTCTCCCTGAACTTAGCTAGGCTCATTTGTTTTCTCACTTATCCTTGAAACCTGTACTGCTTGGTAAAAACTGGTAGCATTTATACTCCCCAGTTTTCAGAAATTCAAAATGTATCCAGGTCTTATTCTGGCGTTATATTCTTCAAAGTTTCGTCAAGATACTTTGATCATCAAGATACTTGAATCTCAAATTCCCAATTCTTAAATAACTTCTACAGGTAGACTGGCATGACAGAGAATTTACAGAGTCAATAGTCATTTGTCTATGGATTGTGAGAAATAGGGTTTTGCAATCTTAGCTATCTTGCTTCCATAGATATCTTTGAGAAAGAGTAAATACTCCAGAGAATGTGCAAGGACAGAAATTAAGGAAGGAGATGTAATAGAAATGTTGGCTTTAGCCATAAGAAAAAAAAAGAAATTAAATGAATTAGAATAGGCAATAAGGAGATAAAACTATCACTCTTTGCAGTTGATATAATTATATACTTAGAAAATCCTAGAAAACCATGAAAAAACATACTTGAAACAACAGCTTTAGCAAAGTTGCAGGATAAAAATTAAACCCACAGAAATCATCAATATTTCTGTATGTTACTGACAAAGCCCATAAGTAAAAGATAGAAAGAGAAATTACATTTAAAATAACTGTAGGCAAAATAAAATATTTGGGTGCCTAACTGCCAAGACAAACCCAGGAACTATATGAACACAATTACAAAACAATTCTCTCAAAAATAAAGTCAAATCTAAACAACTTGAAAAGTATCAATTGCTCATGGGTAGCTAATATAATAAAAATGACAATTAAGCTTAAATTAGTCTATTTGTTCAGTGCCATACTAATTAAGCTGCCAAAAAGATATTTTATAAAACTAGAAGAAATAATAACAAAATTCATCTGGAAGAACAAAAGGTCAAGAATATCAAGGGAATTAATGGAAAAAAATACAAAAAAATGATGGCTTACCAGTACCAGACCTAACACTGTGTTATAAAGCAGCAGTCATCAAAGCCATATGGTACTGGCTAAGAAGTAAAGTGGTGGATCAGTGGAATAGGCTAGATACACATGACACAATAATCAAGGACAATAGTAATCTAGTATTTGATAAATCCCCAAACACCAGTTTCTGGGATAAGAACTCACTATTTCATTAAAATTGCTGGGAAAACTGGAAAATGAATTGTCAGAAACTTGGCAAAGACCTACATCTCACATTCCATACCAAAATAAAATAAAAATGAGTACATAATTTGGGCACATAGGGTAATACCATAAACAAATTAGGAGAGCAAGGGATAATTTACCTATCAGATTTTTGGAAAAGGAGGGAATTTATGACCAAAGAAGGACTAGAGAACATCATGAAATCCAAAATGGACAACTTTGATTACACTAAATTAAAAAGGTTTTTGCAGAAACAAAACCAATACAAAAAAATTAAAAATGAATGCAAAACTGGGAAAAAAATTTATAGTTAGTTTTTTGATAAAGATCTCATTTCTAAGATATATAAAGAACTGTGTCAAATTTATAAGAATAAGAGTCATTCCCCAGCTGACAAATGGCCAAAAGATATAAGCAGACAATTTTCAGATGATGAAATTAAAGACATCTATAGTCATATGAAAAAAAATACTCTAAATCAATATTGATTAGAGAAATGCAAATTAAAACAACTCTGATGTACCACTTCACACCTCTCAGATTGGTTAAGATGACAGGAAAAGATGACAAATAGTGGAGGGGATGTGGGAAAACTGGGACATTAATGCCATTAAGGAAGGAGAGGGAGATGTTACCCCTTGGACAAAGAAGAATTAGGAAAGCAAAAATCAATAGCACGAATTCAAAGAACAAAAGGAAGAGTTGTTCTGGTCACATTTTGCTTAGAATTGAGCTTACTATTACCTTACAAGGGAGAATTGTAAGCTGGAAGGAGTTTGACCAACCAGGATCCTGATGGAAGTAGTAAGGCTAACTAATACAAAAAGGCTTGATCTGGCCTTTGTAAGGTGTGTCCCTGTTCTATGAAATTGGGCACACTCTTTCCTGTAAGAATGTAAGCTAAAATCTTTCCAGCATTAAAAAAAAAAAAAAAACATTTATTTTATTACCATACTCACACTAACCCAGAGATCATCCAGGGCAATAGCCTGGCAGCCTATTTGAAATTATATACTTTCTTCACTTTTGTCTAGTTCAATGTCCTCAATGAATTTAATTCCATCCTAGACTATGAACTCATTGTCTATAGATAATTTTTGTTGCTATTATATTTGAAAGTTGGAGATCAGTACTTTAACTGATGCATCTATCAGTATTTGTGTTTCAATTAATTAATAAAGCCCACTGGATTTAACTATTCCATATGGGGACCTAGAGGAAATTCAGCCTTTGGATGCTGTATTTGATATGATTGCTCAGTGTCATTAGGGATTATTTTGCTTTCCAAAACAATTCCAACAGAGAAATATCTGTCTCTTTAATTGACAATTTAGTGCTATAATAATGCATTAAAAGTATTTACTCCAGTCAAGCATTAAGGTAAGTAAGTAAATACTAGCTCTTTCCCTCAAAAGAGTTGAGAAGGGCATGCTATTTCATTATGTAGTTACAGACAGTTTCATTGTAACCACATAAATTTGTCTGCCTTTGGGGATGGCATTTTGCATATTTTGCATGTGATTGGTGTCAGCAAAATGGGAATTGTCTTTGGGGATCCATCTAGGCAATGCAGATTCCAGTCCCTTTGCTCTAAGGAGCCCCACAGAGATGGTGACAACATCTGTTTAGGATTACCTGGTATGTTTCAATGTTCCCCTTTTTTTGCTTTTAATCTTTTGCATAATCCTCTACAATTCTTATAGTACCTCCTAAGGGTACCACTCTTTCTTATAGATATGAAGGTACTTAAATGATCCAAGCCCAGTATTTGGAAACATAAATTCTTTCCTCTAGAATTTTGATTTTTTTCCTTTTTGGTAAAATAGGAAAAATCCCCAACTAATTTTTTTGCTCGGATTATATCTATTTTTCTCTACATGTAAGACAGTCTCCATTCTCACATAGATAGTCAATGTACAATGTAGATATTAAGGATAAGATGCCTTTTATTTTAGCTACTACAGAAAAGGACTGATATACAAAGAGCTTGCTGGAGCTCACAGATAAACACGGAAACATAAAGTGCTCATTTGGCTCAATATAGTTTAACTTCAGTCTGTAACTTCTCCCAAGATAATGACACTTGGGGAATCTGCTGAACAAATCTGTACCATTAGGACAATTCACAATTATTTCAAGATTAGCAACATCCTTATATCCGTTTATTTCCTCTTTGGAGGGACAGAGAAGGAATTAGGGTTAGAGGAAGGAGGAATCTTTCCTTTCACCCTAACTGTTAAACCGAGGTTAAAAGTGCAAGAGAGAAAATATTTTTAAAAAAAACTTACAAGTAAGTCAACATATTTTACAATTCAATTTATAAATCACAGGGAAAAGAGTAGTTCATCAAATAAGAATCTGACTTGTGCTGCCAACTCACAGTCACTAATCATTTTGGAGGTCACATACAATGATGGAAAATCCTATGTGTCTTCTCAGGCTAGTTCCCTTGCAATTCTCATTCTAAGTGACTGTTGTTCATTCATATCCAACTCTTCATGACTCCATTTAGTGTTTTCTTGGCAAAGATACTGGAGTGGTTTGTCATTTCCTTGTCCAGCTCATTTTACAAATGAGGAAAACGGGGCAAATAGTGTTCAGTGACTTAATCAGGATCACACATCTAGTAAGTGTCTGAGACCAGATTTAAACTCAGATATTTCTGACTAGGTTTGGAGCTCTAGCCACTGCAACCCCTACCTGCTCCTCGGTCTAGGAGGAGCATCTCAGTTGAGAAATGCTTATTACATTAAGTGGATAAATTTTGCTATTCCAGAAAAAGAAAATTGATCAGAGATGGAAGAAGAAATGGAACAAGTTTCTTCCTTTATTTTTTTACTAGATTCCTACTTTTCCTCTATTATGTCTCCATTTTTGTTTATGTGTAGACTGCAATGGATTATAGATATAGGATTTTGAGCTAGTAGAAACTTTACAGGTCATTCAACAAAACCATCTCATTTTGCAGAATATATGTGGCCTAAAGCAGCTAAATTATCCAAATTCATGTAAAAAGTAAAGGAGCTGGGAGTCTCCTTTGCATAAAGAAACAAGAGATTTCCCTGAATGTGCAAAATTTTACTATTATATGCAAGGTGTGAATTAGACATTTTATAATGATGTCTAAGCCTTCTGTTGATGTGCTCCTTTTACTTATTAAAACTGTCATGATCCACTTTTCAAAAAACAATCTATACAAATTTCTTACCTTATATTTTATCCATCATGAAGTTATTATTTTAATTTAGGGATAACACATTAACAATTAAATTTAATACTGAAAGTTTCAAATGATTATAACCAGTCTAGTTATTTCAAATTTTAAAAGTTAATATATTGAAAACCAACTTATTAAATTGTGCTTACCAAAATAAATGGGGTTAATTGTAAAATAAATATAACATCATATTTTCCACACTTTGTTTAACTTCAAATTCACATATTTCTCATTCAAATACAGAGATAGAGGCACAACTTATCTGTGTCACAAGCCTATGCCAACTGATGGTGATAGTGGCAGGACAGTGGCTTTTTAATATTCTGTGTGTATCTACTCAAGATTTGTGCATATTCATTCTATAGTAGATAATAGATTCTTATATTCACTGCCAATTGAAAAGAATTTGCTCTTATTCTATCTTTCATTAACTTGAATGTGAATTTTGTTTACAGTGAAAAAGGATTAGATATATTTATGTGGGAGCTGTCCTAAAAGATATATAACTATGATTGCTATTTCCCAGACCAATTCAAAGAGTCCCATGTTTTACAAATATGGATGGACTGAGATCTGTTGAAAAAGATCATTTTATTTAAAAAATGTCTCCCTACTAGTGCTACTATTATGCTAGAAATCCTCACAATACTAAGACCAAAGAAGAGCTTTATCAAAAACAGAGGTGTTATCCAGATGTCTTTAGTATCTAATAACAGCTAAACTATGGTAACCATTGACACTTTAACTCAAATGCTTTTAACAGATTAGCTATTAATCTATGGAAGTAGCATCATATAGTAGGATGTTTGCTGAGTTTGTAATCAAAGAACCAACCCAGCCTCCTACTTGCTTGACCTTGTCAAGTAACTTGCCCCAGATAAATCACTAATATTCTTCTAGTTCTAAGACTATATAGCCTTATGATCTAAAAAGACCCAAAATTATGGAACAGGGAAAGAGAAGATATAAAAGAGGAAAGAAGAAGTCAAATAACCTGAGATGTTCTCAGTGCTGGGTGTTGAGACAAAGGGAGAGTTGCAGGAAGCCAGATGATATGGCTTGGAAAACTGGATGAGTCTTCTCTACAACTGTGGAAGAGGCAAGTCATGTTTGACATTTAAAGCTCTTCACAACTTGTCCCCTTCATTTCTTCTTTTATAGTCTTTGAACGCTTTCTTCTTCTCTACTTCACCCATGGGTGCTAGCCTCCTTACTATACCTCTAAAAAATTATTTATCTTCTAATTTCATGCCTTTTTTCTTTCTTTTTTTTCTTAGTTTTTTTTTTTCTTTCAGTGAGGTTTTTGGGTTAAGTGACTTGCCTAGGGTTACATGCCTAGTTATTGTTAAGTGTCTGATGTTGAATTTGAACTCAGGTCCTTTTTACTCCAGGGCCAGGTGCTCTATCCACTGACTATCTAGTTGCCCTATTTCATGACTTTTCCCTGACTGTTCTCCATACCTGTTATATTCTCTCTCCTCACTTCTTCTCACTGGTTTTCAAGACTCTGCTTCAAAACATTTTCTTCCCACTCCCATGCAAGTTCTTTCTTTCTGAAATAACTTCCCACTCACAATCAAGTCAACAAATATTTTTAAGCCTTTGTTATGTGCCAAGCACTGTACAATACACTGGAGATAAAAATATAAAGGAAGAAAGACATGCTCTACCTTCAGGGAGCTTTCATTCTACAGGGGAAAAGACACCACTTAAAAGGGAGCTGAAAAATGGGATTGAGGGAAGAAGGTACAACACATAGAGATATGGTGACAAAATCCAGAGTCAGAAAAAGAGCCCAGAAAAAGAGCCTGGATGATTCACCAGGGCCTTTCCTTAAAATGGAACTTGTAAGAAAGGGGTCATGGGGCAGAGGGAGGTTATAGACTTAGAAAGCTGCAGGGGTAAAGAGACCTTGCAAAGTGAGAATATCACAGAGAACTGCCATGGTGTAACTGGTAGCTGAGATAATGGTGAAGTCCAGAGAGTCAGAAATAAAGATGGAAGAATGAAGAATAGCTGTCCTGGGCCCTTCTTAAAATAAAGGTTATGATAGAAATTCACCATTGGCAGAAGGGGGTGAGAAGAGAATTACACTGCATATATTTCATATGTGAAATTACTTGCATATTATATTGCACATTAGAATAGAAACTCTTTGAGGACAGTGGTTGTGTTTCTGGCTCTTTATGTCCCTACCTCTCAGTAATAAATTGTTGACTGACCAGTTACAAAAGGGTTAGGGACTTACTAAAAACAAAGTTTGGTCAGGCCTGGCTGGACCAAGAGAGGAGAGCCAGCAACAAAGTATTCAGCTATAATGCTCTCATTGAAATCCCTGGCAGAACCAGCAGCAAATGTAAATCTTTATACATGAAAATTGCACTGTTAATAAAAGATTACTGTATGTCATTTGGTAATCTAACTATTAGTACCAGGAATTAATCAACAGGAAACAATCACCTCTAAAAGCCAATGCTTGTTACTGACTAAAGGCAGGTAGGATGATATTAATGCAGATGGGCATAAAGGAATTATTTCCATATTTTACTGACAAGTCATATTAAAAAGCATTATTATAATGCCTTATGAACTTCCTATACTATCAAGTGACATACAATAGTAATATAATAATCAGATCAGAATTTCTGTTCTTAGTGAGACTTGAAGTAGGAGAGCTTTGTGTATTTTTATATGTGATCAACCATTTCCCAAAACATTGCTTTGTAACTTCAGGACACAAAGATTTGGGTTGGTTTTAAAACAGAATCAAAAAGTTGAAACTGCATTAACAAATGGAGTATAGTAGAAAATATCTGACTTCAGTGATTCTAGAGTTGATGCCCGTGGCTACCAGTGACTTACTGGGTAATTTTGGACAATTAATTTCACTTTTAGATTTGGGGCTCTTTACCTTAAAAAAAAATGAGGGAACTGGAGTAAATGATCGTAAAAGTCCCTTCCAACTCTGAAATTCTATAATTGATTTGCTGTTCAAATACAAACAAAGATCTATGAGTAAGGGTGGGGTCAATTGAGTAAATCAGCCCCCTTTTATATAAAGATAATAGACACTATGCTCCAGTGCATTAGTCAGGTAAGAATATATTTCCATTAACTCAAATCAATCAAAGGCTTTTCAACTAAGTATAAAAAAGTCTTGCTCAATTTAGAGATCTTTAAGAAGTCATTAGAAGAACTGAAGTGATGATGACAGATGAAGTATTTGTTAGATATAATTATGACCGATGAGTTTTCTATAAAACAGCATATGAGTACAAAATCAAGAACATTATAATCCAGTGAGTGGTGAATGAGGAGAGATTGTTCTAATTAAAATCCCTCAGGGTTTTGGGGGGAGGTAGAGGTAAGGAAGAGGGAAAGATGGGTGCAAGGAAATATGGAGAAGGACCCTTCAGCTTTGGCCTTGATATCAACCCAAACCAAAAAGATAACTGAGTTTCAAAGGGTCTGGAGGATTTTGAATGTCTCATCTTCACATCTACATCTTAGAATCATTTGCTGGGATCTCATAGTGACTAGTAGGTTGTGACAATGTCTGCATCAGGATCTAAGGCCAAAATAAACACGAATTCCCAGTTCTACAAAGAGTCAGATGAGAAGTCACACTATGCCTAAGGGGAATATCTTGAGAACCCCAGGGAAGAGAGAAGAGTATTTCCATAAATCACTATGATTTACCACATGTGCTCTCTAGTTTAGAGCTCAGCTTCCCTTAGACTTAGAGTTTACAAGTGAAAGAGTATGTCTGACTTTTAGGGAAAAGTGTTTTGTACCAACTATGCCAGTCAAGTTGTCAGCAAGCATCTGCTAAGTTCTTATTATGTGGTGCCCATTGCGCTAAGCTCTAGGAATAGAAATATAAGCAAAAATATGGTTCTTGTTCTCAACTAGCTTATATTCTAATAGGATAAAACAATACATAAAAAGAATAAGAGAGGCAGGAGGGAGAAAGAAATTTAGAAAGAAATATGTAGATAATTCCTAACTAATTTCTTAGAAGAAAGCATGCTTGTATGGGCTTCTGAACTATAAAGATAGCCCTCAACCCTTTTAGGGGATGCTCAGATTCCTAAGTGGACCTAATAGATGCACTCTAGTGATCCCAGTCAGCAGAGAAAGCTGACTCAGAATATGAGCTACATGTTTATGTCACCCTATCTCAGATTTAAAGATAGAGTGCAGGTGTTCTTAACCTTTTTTTTGAATCTTAGCACTCCTTTGACAGCCTTCTAATGCCTCAGAATAATGTTTTCAAATGCATAAAATGGAATATATATATAATTTAAAAGGAAACTAAACATATTGAAATAGTTATCCTTTTTTTAAAATTCACAGAACCCAGTTTAAGAATCCATGGTGCAGTGAAAGAGTGCTGGATCTGGATGGAGTCAATATCACATTTATTAGCTGTATAAATACGGGCAAGTATTTACCATCTCAGAGTTTCAATTTCATCATATGAACAATGTTGATAATACTTGCAGCATCTACCTCACTGAATAATTTGAGCAAAGTGCTTTTCAAATTTAAACAGCTATGTGAATATATTATTACTATTATGAAAATCTGATTAATAATATCCTAAATATTTCCGAGAATTGTCATGAGGAAAGCACTTTGTAATCCTTCAAGTGCTGTATCAATGTAAATCATATTATTATTATTTAATACAGATCTGTCTTTCCTGCATGCTTCTTTAACCTTGAAACATTTGTTTCTGACTCTTAGGAGTGTCATTTGCAAACTCCAACAAGAAATGGAATAGAAAGTTCTCTGAGCCATAACAATTCCCCAATTAGAAGATCTTGGCTCCTGTTACTGAGTCTTTTGTTCATTTTTCCTCTCAAAGTATACTCTATCCTTTTCAGTTTCCTCTGCTTCTCTGACACTAGCTCAATCCAAAATTTGAAATGTTATGTCTGGAGTGCCTAGTCCTTTGTGAGACAATAGGTCCCTAAACTGACAGCATTCCAAAGCCTATTAGCATGAGTACTTTTCAACAGCCTGTGCTCTTCCTTTTCAGTTGGCCACCTGCCTCCTATCATACTGATTACCTGGGGAAGCACTGGACTCCCTTAAGGGCCAACTGAGTTTAGTGCAAAATAAGAGGTTGACAAAAGAAGGAGCATTGGGACCCCTCAAGGAGCTATCCTGGCTCAATAAGACAGCCAAGGAGGTTCCAAAAGCAAATCCTTTCATTGTTCCCAAGGAGCTCTACTTTAGAGAATTAAGTACGTCAGATTTTGAGGAATGTGGTAGAATGAAAGAAGTTGCTGGCATTACATGAATAGTTCTTAAACATTAAGGTCATTGTGCCCTAGAGAATTATCTCATGATGTACAGCTTCTGAGGTCTCAAGTCGGTTGGGCTTTATCTGAGCTAAGAAGAATAGTCCTCTCTATCTTTCCAGCACACTCCTTCAATTCTTTTTTATTCCACCAAGGGCTTAGTGATGGGTGCCCTGTGATGTGAATAGTGCATACTATGCTAACCATAGACCCTAATAAGCTAAGACAGGCAAGCAGCCAAGAATGATTTCCCAAATAGAGTTCTTCAGGGGATAGCAATCGGTCTTTGGTTACCATTTTCTTCACAATGGAGATTATCTTAAAAGTAAATGTGTTCTACTGGCAACATGACCAATGTTTAGATTACCTTTCACAGACTCCTTAATATGCTAAATAGTTGTGGCTCTCCTCTAACCCCCTCAATCCCAACCCAAACTCCTTTGAGTATATTTTTTCCCAAAAGCCTACTCAGATGTCCTTCTAATGTGGCCTGGCACATTTCCTTTGTTTTCAAAGCTTTAATGTCAATAATTAGAGTGATTTGATAGTTTCAGTATCTGCTGAATAATCCTGCCCCTTCATGGCAAAGATACTATGTCAGACCCATCAGTAGTCTGCCTTCAGTCTCCCAAAGTGCATTCAATGGAGGGTTCATTCTGCTAAACTCAAAAACAAACAAGTTCAGTTCACAGTACATCCTCCCTAGATCTTAGTGCAGAGCTTTATAATACTAGGAATTTCTAGATACTCCATTTAGCCAACTAAAATTAACACTCCTCTTGCATGAACCCAGAATCAGCTTCCCCACAGAGACAAGACACCAGAGTCTGTGAAAACACAGGAAAGGGGTGTGAGCAGTCAGTCTAGCTGCCACTAGGTCCCACATGATCTATGTAGAAGTTGACATAGAGAAATGCTTTTGAGAAATCCCCCTTTGGCAATGTGGAAGGAACTTTACATCTTTCCTAAAATCATTTGCCAAGCTATTCATGGTCTGCCACAACAGTTTCCATCAGTAGAAAGGACAACTGGGAGTTTGGGCATGAAAATATCACTTTTAAGCTCCCCTGGCTATGAATTACAGGAGATGAGAATCTCAAATAGTCCAAGTTATTCTTCTTAATGAAGTCAGTGATTTGAAGAGAAAAGTGAAAAGCCATGACGCCAATCTGATGGACACATGTTCCAAGACTCGTTTTCCTCCTTGTTATCATGGGGGTAATACTGGTATTAGCTACCTCACAAAGTTGTAAGGAGAATACTTGGCAAAGCTGGAGTTTACAAAGTGGTTTCTGTAACATGGTGACACTGAGTTAAGAGAAAAGTAAAACTATTATTATCGCCATCTTAAAATGAAATAACTGAAGTCAAGAGACACTAAGTGATTTACTCATAGTTCTACAGCTAATGTCAAAGCAGGGATTCGGATTCTAATTCGATGATTATAGGCCCAAGGCTCCTCTATGCCTGAACAATTTCAGATGCTGCAAAAACAATCCCAAAATGGACAGATGATCTTTTCTGTCTGTCAGGAACTGTCCATTGTGGCAAATTGCCACATGGTAGCAGCCTCTGTCAAGATCTGTCAGATGGAGTAATAGGTAGGTATTCTGCAATAATTCTTCTCCAACCTATCTGGCTATGACTTGTGAAATCAGTCATTAAGTTTCATAACAACAGAAATTACACATTCATTCCTATTAAGAGAGAAGAAAAGAAAGAGTATTATGTAATTTTAGTTAGATAAATTGAGTTCAAATATTAGTGTAACCAGGCTTTGTACATGTGCACATGACCTAAGAGGAAAAAAATCTGTTTGGAAGAAAACATCCTGCATGGCTCTCTAGGAAGAAAAAACCTTTATTAAGCACGTACTATGTGCCGGGAATTGTATTAAGCACTTAATGAATATTATCTCATTAGATACCTATTTACTTTAACCCTGAAAGGTAGAAGCTATTATTGTGCCATTTTACAAATGAAAAAACTGAGGCAGATAGAAATTAAGTGACTTGCCCAGCATCATATCACTGGTATTTGAACTCACACATCCTAAGTCCAGGTTGAGTGTTCTGGCTAATGTGTCACTTGACTGAACCCTCTCACAAAGAGTGAAACTCTTCTTGCTATTAACTTGCTGTAACTGGCAGAATAGGTACCATGCACTATGGGGGAAGTACTGTTCCACCCTTTAGGTCCTATGGACCCTCAAAGTGGGCTTCAGCTTTTAGTCTATTTAATATTTCTTTTCCAGTTTTTTAAAGCAGGAGATGGAATCCTTATAACTTGAGCCATGGTGATCTTAGAAGTGAGAATTCGAGCTGGATGTTCTGACAGCCCAGCAGAGAAGCTCTGCAAAACCAGACTACTGGGACTTGAATGCAGAGGTCTTTGAACTTCAAACATGGTCATGGTGGTGGAGGATGGGGATGAGTGCTATAGAAGAAATAAGCTAAACTGTGAACCTAATGCCCCTCCCCTTCCCAGAGACTGAAGTGGAGGGGAAAGGAGAAGTGGATTACCTCTTCCTAGTGCTGAGAAGGGAGTGTTTGTGTGATTTTTGTTGGTGGCGGTATTCTATTTTTAAAGTAAATAGTCCTTTGCAGATCTAATCTAACAAATTAATTGTTGAACAGGATTAGGCTGCTAGAGACCTTTAAAACAGAGGAAACATAAATCTATGAAAGCTTGAATCAGTGGTGGAGACTAAAGCCCCTCAAATATTTGAAGGTTCCTGAAGAAGACTGAAAGGTGGTACAGTGTGACATGCCAAGTCTTCAAGTGACACGGGACCAGAGTAATCACTTTTCCATTACCATTTAGTAGTGTGTGACCCTGCATAAATTGTATAACTTCCTCCCCATTTCCTCATTTATAAAATTTATAAAAAACCTAGTTTTGACTAGGTTTTGGGAATCTGGCCTCTGCAGAGAGAAAAAAGTTTTTGCATATTATCTGTGGGTTGCTAGGTAGTACAGAGATAAAACACTGGACCTACACTAACCTAAGACTATTTTACTAGCTGTGTGACTCTAGGCAAGTCATTTAAGCTATGCTGCCTCTCACTTTCCTTATCTATAAAATGAGAGTAATAATAGCACTTACTTCCCAGGATTGTTATGAATCTAAAATAAGATAATATTTGTTAAGCCCTCTACAAACCTTAAAATGCCACATCAGTGCTAACTATCATTATTATCAGCAACATCATTAGCATTGTAATTGTCAGCATCAGCATCATTATTAAATATATTTCAGGCTGATAGCTTTATTCTTACCATCTATGTTTAGACATGAAATATTGCAGGCTGTTATATCACATCAGAGAATAAAATGAAACCACTGTCATATCTAACTTCCTAAAGCAATGGTAATCAGATATTTGAGGTACTAAAAGAGTAGGTTTTCAATATGATGGAATGTTTTAGACATGTTCATTCTGACTGCCTTAACTCAGATTTCTGAGAGGCTACATGTTAGTACAACTCCTTGATAATTTGCTTTTCATGTAATATATCAGAGGCATTGAGATTTAGGGGTTTTTTTGTAGGAGAAGTTAGTGATCATTTTCTTTATTTGTATTTAAAACTATATTTTATTGATAGGTCTTTATATCACAAGCATTTTTAAGAAAAGCAAAAAAAGTGAAAACAAAGTCTACATTATCCTAGATAGTACCCTTCCTTATGACAAAGAAAATTAAGCAAAAACATTCAATGCAGTAACTACATCTCACAATGTGTAAAACATTTTGTTCCAGTAGTAGTCAGTCTCCTGAATCATTGCTGAATTTTCTTATCTTTTCTCTGGGACTTTATGTTAGACCTACATTAGCCCCAAGCAAATGCCTCCTGATTCATCTCACAGATACAAAATAAAAAATATGAAGGACCAAATAAAAGGTCCCAAGTAAATGAGAACCCGTTCCATGTACTTATAGTATGCCTTAGAATCCAGAAAACAGGGTAGATAAGAATTAAATTAGAAATTCGAACCAAAAACAAACCTTGGCATCTTTCACTTTGTATGATCTCATGACCACCTGTGCAGGGAATGTTTCTGAGAGGGACAGCCAAGGAATAGGATTAATCAGATTCTATCTCTACTTTTCTTTTACTTTCCATTGCCTTTTGAACAAATTATAATTCTAAAATAGCCCAAAATGCTGATCTGGAAGGGGAAACAACAGATATCTTGTTTCTTCACCATCCTAGAATCCTGCAAAGCAAGGAGGGATAGTTAATATATCTGACATGCGACTTTTCCTATATTAAATAGGAAAAGGAAAAAAGCCCTCTCTGGAGTGATGGCATTACCTCCTCAATGTTTGCATAGACTTGCAGCCCTCCTCCTCTATCTAGCCATCATGAGGTTACAATAATTTGTGCAAAAGATCCTTTGAATAAATCTCATTTGTTCATATGTCTTTTCCTTGCTCTATGAATACTTTAAAAATCACTTGTTATATACTAGAAAGGTTTTTGCCACCAAACATAGGAATTGAAATATGTTGGAGAAAACTGATCATTTCCTCATTTTAAAACTCCCACAACTCACACAGTGAACACATTTGAAATGCTTGAGTGAGCAGCCATTATTCAGAGCTTCGTGATTTTTTTCATTATATAGATCTCAATGGACTCTCAGAGATTTCATTTATATGATTCAATTACATGGTTATATTATATTTATTATTCTCTATTTTTGTTTATTTGACCATGCATCAGTTTATACAAATCTTCCTAAATTTCTCTGAATTATTCAACTTTTGCAGCATAATAATATTCCATAAACTTCATATGCCATAGCTCATTTGATATTTTCAATGGCTTTTTCAGCCATTCCCCAATGGTGAACACCTACTTTATTCAAGGTTCCTTGCTCCCACAAAGAATGTTGCTATGAATATGTAAATATAAACTGGAACTATATTTCATCCTTTAACTTCCTGAAAGGTGGGAGGAATGATCAATAATGGGACTATTGGGTGAAAGGACATATAATCCAGTCATTTTTTTTTTTTCATGATTGCACATCCTATATAGAATAAGGTCAATTCAGAGCTCCACTAACAGAGTAAGCGATCCTATCTTCCCACAGGAGCAAAGTTGTTTCCATTTGTTTAATCACATTTGCCAATTTGAAGACAATAAAGTAAAATCTGTGGGCTATTTTAATCTGCATTTCTCTTATCCCTATTACTAGAGTTTTAAAACATATTTTCACATTAGCACTCATAGTTTGCAATTCTTTTGAAAATTGTTCATTTCCTTTGATCATTTATCCATTGAATTATAATTATTTGCAATACATATTTATGTCAAATCCTTTCTATGTTGAATATTAGACTTTATCAGTGATATGTGATACAAATATGTATACCAATCTATAATTTCTCTTATTATTCTAGTTAAATTGAAGTTTTTAAAATTAATTTTACATAACAATTTTTTCTTTATTGTCTCATGATCTTCTCTATTCTTTATTTAAGAATTATTCTCCTAGCCATAGTTTTAAAGGTATTTGATCTGTCCTTTTCTAATTACTTTGTTATGAACTTTTATATTCAGATCAACCATCATCATGACATAATCATCTAAATCTAGTTTCTGACAAACTTCATTCTTCTCTGGTCTATTCTGCTTTTCTTCTTTTTAACCAATATGAAAGTTTTGATAATTGCTATTTTACATAACACTTTGAGTTATCAACATGTTATGCTCCCCTTCATTAATATTTTTTCTCATTATTTCTTTTGTATTTCTCCAAATAGAGTTTATGATTTTTCCTAATACTCTAAAGTATCTCAAAGCAATTTAATTTGAATAGCACTAAATTGGTAAATTATTTTAGGTATTGTTTTCATTTCTGTCATATTGGTATAGTCAAGCCTAAGCAGTGAATAACAATTCACTTATTTGTCTTCTTTTATTTCTGCAAAAGGTTTTGTAGTTGTATCTATGATAATTTGTGTGCTGGTTAAATTGCACATGATTTTGTGCATTTTGAAAACTTCTGAATATAATTTAATTTAGTATCATTTTCTGGTTTTGTCTATATTGTAGAGAAATACCGATGTTTTGTGTGCTTTGCATTGTTACTAGCTATTAAACAATTACTTCAATAATTCTTGGGACAGCTAGGTAGTGCAGTGGATAGAGCACCAGCCCTGAAGTCAGGAGGACCTGAGTTCAAATTTGATCTGACACTTAACATTCCCTAGTTGTGTGACCCTGGGCAAGTCACTTAATCCCAATTGCCTCAGCAAAAAGCAAAATAATAATAATAATAATTCTCTAGAATTTCCCAAATATGTCAATATTTCATTTGCAAAGATAGTTTTGCCTTCTCTTGATACATGAAAGTTTAAGTAACTATGCTTTGATCTAAGATTTTATAAGTTCATTCATAGATTTTAAATGAGAAGAAAATAATGTACCATAGGGAGGAAGAGTCCCATTTTAATAGTGTTTAAAAAATTAACAGGTATTATGAATATAATAGTTTAACTCTAAAGATTTATTTAACTTGCCATATGACTTGTGAGCAAAGGGAGAGTCTGAGTTATCTTTCATGATGTTTACTTTCTGTCTATGAAATTCTTTTTTAAATTTCTTATTTTCTTATTCTCTTAATTCTCTTAAAAAAAAAGACAGAGAGAATGGTGACAAAGGGCTTTGGGCCCTATATTTCAACAGAAGCTTTGACATCACCTTCCTTTCTTAACCTCACATTTTCAGACTAAAAAAAAAATATTATGGGCTTTGGTTTGACCTGACATTTTCTGTCTGTTTGAAGTGGCTGCACAAGAAGTCAGTGTTAAGTGATGAGGCTACTGAAGCAAAATATTAGCAAACACCATCCTATAAAAATACTTTATTTGTCTAACATTTTCCCCTTACTTTTCCTTTCAAGATGACAATCCAGTCAGATCTGTCATCTCTTCTCCTGACTCACCATCCATTTTCCTTCTACAAACTGATCCAAAAGCATACCTGACATTGAACAAGTATTTCCATTTTACCTGTTCACTAGTTATCCTAATATTTACATGGTTAGTCCTTACATAGTTCTAGTCAACATCTTTCTTGCTGTGCTTAAAAAATACATATTCAAGATTTCCATGTCTGACTGGAGTAGAAATGCACATAGGATATGATGTGCTAAGAAATGTAAATGATAACCCCAAAGCAGAAAAGGAAAGACTAATTTCCTCTTCCAGATTTCTGAAGCTTTAATTCACTGTGCTATTTCTTAATCAATCTCAAGCATTATTAAATACCAAAATACATTTCAAACACTATAGTAGGAATGGAAGATTTTAAAACAAAAATGGAATTTATCTGCTCTCAAAAAATATACACTTTTTATATTATATACTAACAACTTTGTATATCAAGTCATTCTTTTAAAATAAATAAATAATTAAAATGGAAGGAAAAAGAAGCCCAATTCACTGAGGATCTATGATTTTGTCAGTATGGGTATTCCATCAACCAATAGAACTC
The DNA here is from genome assembly GCA_023553655.1 of Myrmecobius fasciatus. NCBI lineage: Eukaryota > Metazoa > Chordata > Mammalia > Dasyuromorphia > Myrmecobiidae > Myrmecobius > Myrmecobius fasciatus. The sequence goes on along the minus strand of JAJPUD010004262.1, from coordinate 29,960 downwards.
ATCTTTAACATGTATACTCTAAAAGTTACTCTAGAATCAGAGAAGTACAAAAAGTTGCCTATAGTCAATAACACAGCTATTAGGAGAAAGAACCATGATTAAAAAAAAAATCCTTGTTGCCTTTTGGTTTATATCATTTATTTCTGCATACTGCTCACCCCCTTTATGATGAAGATAAGTAAATCCAACTAAAGTGAAACAATCTGACTATGCAACATTTGACACCAATAATCTATTGCCACCTTACCAAATCCCTAGGGTCAAGATTGGTCATTTCAGTTGTATAGCATTGTGTTTCAGAGACATGATTTAAATTCTGATGATCCTGATTCTTAGTGGCACAATGGATAGAGTGTTAGGCCTGAGGTCAAGATAACTCATCTTCTTAAGTTTAAATCTGGCCCCAAACAGTTACTAGCTGTGTGACCCTGGGCACAAAACTTAACCATGTTTACTTCAGTTTCTTCATCTATAAAATGAGCTGGAGAAGGCTCTAGTATTTTTGCAAGAAAACCTCAAATATGGTCAGGAAGAGTCAGACACAATTGAAATGATTGAACAATTTCTGATGTTAAGGCATGTAAAACTCTCTATCATGCTATAATGTCTCAAAGTAAACATAAATATAATTTTTACAGATGAGTGGTGAATATGTAGTATTTTATGTAATATATGTGCATACTACATGCCTTTGCCTTAAAATTGGAGCCATTGTTTAAGGTGCTTTTTCCATAGGGAAGTGATAAAAGAATGAAACAGGTTTGAGAAAATGGGAAGATTTTGTAGATGCAGTTAATAAACATACCAAAACCTGTATTTCCCTTTGAAAGTATCAATCACCTTGGTAAGCTTTGATTGCTGCTGTGATGAACATTTCTTGATACATTTTTGAGAACTCTTTCCGGACTAACTTCAAAGTTTGAATCTCAATCATTTTTATATTCTTAAAATTGGAAAATATTAATCCTTTCTGGATCAAATGAGTTTTCAAAACTATTCAAAAGGCATTTGGAGGTAAATCTGGTGAATAAAATAGATTATCAAATTGAGTAATACTATTTGGAATCCAAAAGGAGGTATAACCATAAAGTAATGAGCCTGTTCTTAGTGTCTTATAACTTATAGTTGGATTATAACAAGAACACCAAAAATGGCTATTAAAATAGAATGTTAATAATTAAAAGCATTGATGAAATAATTGTGTATCTTCTCAAGAAGACTATGTTGAACAAGTCAACATTCATCTAATACTGTTTTGACAAGTTTCTTTAAAAAAATCCATTACAAAGAAGTTCTAGATTTGAAATCCAAAATTATATGTGTGTGAATACATATTTATTAACACAAATATACACATATATGTATGTATATATATACATAACACACACATACTTGTTGGGGAATTTTTTTCCTTGAATATGCATATTTGTTACAAGAAACTAATTTTTTTCTTTTCTTTTTCTTTCCATTAGAGTAGGAGTGAAGGAGAGAAAGCAAATAATGTTATTTTTTTTAAATAAAAAGAAGTAACAGGTAATGTTGCATGAACTTTCAGGTGAAGTCATTATTTTATTCATTTTATTTAAGTATTTTACTTCATTTCAAGAGTGAAAATAATCCATCTTATTCTATTATAATCATTAAACTCTCACAGAACTTAACGCATTTTATAATATTTTGTTTTGGCTTTTTGCTGCTTAATTTTTAATTGGTAGTTTGTTTCAATATCATTGTCATTTGTGAATATATCTCTCCTCCCCTTCACCCCTTTTTAAAGCAATTTCCTTTTAATGATATGAAATTCTAGTTTTGAAAGCTCGTACATCCTTTGCCTGGTTAAAGTTGTACAGTCGGAGGATGAGGAACCTGCTTTCAGAGATTCAAAAGGGAGGAGCCCTTTCCCCCACTTCTGGGGATATGCAGGTAAGCTCCGATTGTTTCTTTTTAAAATATTGTGAAGTGAATAAAAACAAACAAACAAAAAACCTTTTTTAATAGGCTTCTAAGCTGGAACTGAGTACAAAAGTTTGATCCCTTGTTCTATTTCCCATTAACTTTAAAATAAGTACTGCTGGAGTCCCAGCAGGGGAAGAGATATCTGTCCTATCTTCTACTCTGCCTCCAGGTATAAGTGAACCAAAAGTGTCTCTATTCCTTCCTTCTATTTAAAGGAGCTAGCCCAGCTAGCCAAGGAAGTGTTTATTCATTAGTTGATTATGCTACATTCAGAAGCAAACATGGTAGAGCCTCTGAAAAGAGGAAAAAAGGCAATCTAAAACCAGAAGTGGCACCTTAAATACACATGTTCCTTCTACATGTGCTTCAGTACTTTCATTCTTCAAGTTTGAGCTCACTCTCCATAGGGAGTTAAGGGGGGATATGTCCCAGATTGGAGAGACATTTTTTTTATAACTCCTAACCTTGTTATATCTTTTTCATTAACTGGCCCTTTGTAAAAGCCAAAAGTTACTTTATTGATATCCAGGACTACATAGGAAGAAAATCTCAGAAGCCTGATGGACCTGAGTCTATCAGTGGGAGTGGGAATTGGGAATGAAATTAGAATACATTTGCAATCAAAAAAGGAAGAAAAGAAGGAAGGAAGGAAGGAAGGAAGGAAGGAAGGAAGGAAGGAAGGAA
>JAJPUD010004262.1:0-12688 GCA_023553655.1 Myrmecobius fasciatus | reverse complement strand
TGTGCATACCCTTTGACCCAGCAGCATTTCTATTGGGCTTATATCCCAAAGAAATCATAAAGGAAGGAAAGGGCCCCACATGTGCAAGAATGTTTGTGGCAGCCCTTTTTGTAGTGGCTAGAAACTGGAAATTGAATAGATGCCCTTCAATTGGAGAATGGCTGAATAAATTATGGTATATGAATATTATGGAATATTATTGTTCTGTAAGAAATGACCAGCAGGACAATTTCAGAGAGGCTTGGAGAGACTTTTATGAACTGATGCTGAGTGAAATGAGCAGAACCAGGAGATCATTATACATGGCAACAACAATACTATATGACGATCAATTCTGATGGACATGGCTCTCTTCAACAATGAAATGTTTCAAACCACCTCCAATTGTACACTGAAGAAAGCCATATACACCCAGAGAGAGGGATGTGAAATGTGGACCACAACATAACATTCTCATACTCCTTGATTGATATTTGCTTACATTGTGTTTCCTTTATCTGATATATCTTTTGTGTAGATAAGATTTTTCTTGCACAACAATGATAAGTTTGGAAATATGTATACATATATTCGATTTGCCAATATTTTAACATAATTAACATGTAGTGGATATCCTGCCATTTAGGGGAGGGGTGGGGAGTTAGGGGGAAAAATTTATAACAGAAAGCTATGTAAGGGTTAATGTTGAAGAATTACCCACACATATGTTATGCAAATAAAATAAAATAAAAGTTAAAAAAAAAAGAAAAAGAAAATTGTGAGGCAAGATGTTGATGTAGTAGATGCAGACCCAACCTTAAAGATAGGAAGACCTCAGTTCCTGACTTAACCTATGATACACTGCTTTTATGACTGGATCAATTAACCTCTGAGTATTCTAGGCTAAAACTTTTAAAACTTTTTCCACTTGTGATCCTTTTTTGCCTGAGAAATTTTTATGTGACCCTAGTATATGAGTATATTAAATAAACAAATCAAACATTTACTGACAATAAATCATAATTTCATGAATACCACACTCAGTTATGAGATCCTATTTGGGATTGTGACCTATAGTTTAAGAAGCTGGGTTTTATTCAATTACCTAAAATTTTAAATTGCATATAAATCAGTTACCCAAGAGTCAATCTGCAAGTGATAAATTGTCAAAGAATATGTTCAGAAGTTCTCTTTTCAGAAGGAGAATTGCAATTAACAAGAATATGAAAAATATTCTAAATCACTAATGATACAAAATAAAACAACTCTGAGGTTCTACTTCACACCATTACATTGGCATGGATGACCAAAAATGGATTATAACAATGGGTGGAGGGGCTGTGGAAGCATAGGCACACTGATACAATTGAGGAAAATAATTCAAAACTAATATTTGTATTATTTTATTTCCCAAAAGTCACCAGACACTGCATATCACCACAGATCAGTACTGGCCTTGTGCCCCCCAGAAATGAAAGAACTTTAGTACAAAATTATTTTTCAAAGTATTTTTTGTAACAAAGAACTGGAAACAAAGAAAATACCCATCAATTTGAGAACAGATAAACAAATTAATGAGCAAAGTTACCTCAATCTACAAAAAAATGCATTATATGACGTCTTAACTCACAATACTAGTCCTTATTGGTTCTTTGTACTGGGGACATACATACTTCAAGCTGTTCTGGCTCTATCAGTGTTCTGGACCACAACACACTCTAATCAATGCGATAATCAGTCAAGACTCCAACAATCTCTTGGTAAAGAGGCAGTAGACAAGAACCACATACATCATTAGATGTAGCCAATGGGTGAATTCATATTGTCCATCTGTCCACATTTGCTATCAGGGAGAGATTTTGTTCAGGGGAAATTTTTGGGAAAAGTGAGCAGACAGTGATATTGATGTCAAAGAGAAGTAAAGGAAAAAAAGACTATTAATGAAACATTTGAAAATACAAAAGGGAGAAGAAATTTCTTGAGGAGACACCAATAAGAAGCTTCCTGTTGTTCAGTCATGTCCAACTCTTTGTGATGCTATTTAGATTTTCTTAGCCAAGATATTGGATTTGTCATTTCCTTTTCCAGCTTATTATTCAGTTAAGAAGATTGAGGCAAACAGTGGCATGCCCAGGATTAATCAGTAAGTATCTCAGGTCAAATTTGAACTCAGTTCTTCTGACTTTACAGTCACTATTATCAGGGAAAGATCTAATTTTTCTGTGTACCATCTGTGCACCAACAGGAAGCACAGTGGTATTAATACTATCTTAAATTCCATATATATCAAAGAAGAAATTTATCATTTAATATATAGTCCTTTTTCTGTTCTTTTAATGTTGAAATGTTCATGTATATTGATCTTTGTTGGATTCATAATAATTTTTATTTGAAATTAAGTGTCCTCAGGAGAACAATCAGTATGATGAAGAAATGTGGGATGTTTAACAAGATTGAGAAAAGAATTGCATAATGGATGGGGATAAGAGAGAGCATGATAGAAGCAATATGTTAAACCCCTATTTCCTTGGCAATTAAATGTGTTTTCCTAAAGTGGTATTGAGACCATCCTTGAGACTTGACTGGCTCAATGGTCTAAAGGCTAGGTGCCCTAATACAAAAAGCCACAAGAAAATGGATTTGCTCTTTGGTGCTTGGCTTCTGGAACATGGCTTCTCTCTACTGAATCAAATTCATGTTACCCCAATGTCTATTCTTCTTGAATGTCTTTCTGCTATGGCTAAGTAAATCTCCTCGGGGACACTAATTTGAGTTAGGCTCAACCCAGGGCAGGGAAAGTTGGAGGGGAAGGGGAGGAGTAATAAGGTAACCATCTTGGATTGTTTGAAATATTCTGATAAGAGTATTGAATTCCACATTTGATAGACCCCAAAGGACAGAATTAGAAATAATGAATGGAATTTTCAGAGAAGCAAATTTTGTCTTGAAATTAGAGCTATTCCAAAATGCAAATGGAATGGTCAGCCTCAAGAAATAGTGGTTCCCAGGTAAAGGCTAGATGTTCTAGAGGAAAACTTTTGTTCTGAACAATTCTGAGATGAATATTACTTTTAAAGAGAAATTTACAATGAAATCACAAATTAGGTATTACTAACATAAAAAGAGAAGTTTCAGCTTGTGAGGAGAAATGTTATCCGCACATCTTAGCTAATTGTTATAGAATGTTATCTTATATGTGACAAAGTGTGGCAAACAGTATGTTGGTTTTCTAGCCAGAACAGAGAAATTTAGAATGCGTGAAGGGACACCCATCCAGATTCTTTACAAATTATACATGGAAAAGATCATAGGGCCATAAATTTAAAACTGAAAAAGATCTTCAGAAGTCAGCTAATCCAATGCTCATACTTTATACAAAAGTGAGGACCAAGGTGATATAGGTAGTTTTAGAGCAACTGTAGGTGGTTGGGGTTAAGTGACTTGCCCAGAGTCACACAGGTAGGAAGAAATAAGTATCTAAGGGTGTACTTGAACTCAGGTCCTCCTGACTCCAGGACCATGCTTCTCTCCATTGTGCCATCTAGCTGCCCTTAGAGCAATAAGTGTTCCCAGTTCTTCTGACTCCAGATACAAATACTGTTTCCACTGTACCAGGCTAACTCATGGATTCCATCATTAACAAAGTTTACTATTAGGGAATAGCTCCTGATTTTCACTTCATTTTTTAATTAAATATTTTATTGATGTTTAAACCTCTCTATCATTTCCTAATACAGTTACCCCTTTCATATCATTATTTTTGTGTTATATTGCAGGTTGGCATAAAAATTAAATGGGAATTTGGGGGGAGTTTTGTGAAAGTCATAGATGTCTTAGATGTCACAAGGCCAGCTGATAACACAGAGAAAAGTTTAGAAACTCTGAAATGCATAAAATATATGTATAGTATTTACAAAATATAAACATATTTTATCTTTTAATACTACAATAAATCAGATTTCTCTAGTAGGAAGGGAGGGGAAAAATTTACACAAATTTTTTTAAGATCCAGCATAGGTGGCTATGCCCCTAATTCCTACAAAGTGAAAGAGATAATTGTAACTCCACCTTTCTATAGCCATCATAAAATCTCTTATTTATAACAAAGTACAACTAAGCTAAACATCAATATAGTGGTTGAGTTTGACAAGCCCACACCTATATTTAAATATCTTATCTCTCTATTGAGATGGAATTCATTATGTATATTCTGCAATAAAGCCAATCTTAAAATTGAATAGCTTTCAGAATAGTTTTCTAACATATTTGATTGTGGCTTTTATGTAAAACACTTTCTTTTTTATTGTAGCAAGTTTATTTTTAATACACATTGCCTTATGAATCATGTTAGGAGAGAAAAAATCAGAGCAAAAGGGAAAAACCATGGCATAGAAAAAAAAACAGAAAAAAGAAGTGAACATAGCATGCATTGATTTACATTGTCTCCTTAGTTCTTTTTCTGGATGCAAATGGAATTTTTCTGTCCAAAGTGTATTAGGATCGCTTTAGATCACTGAACCACTGAGAAGAACCAAGTCTTTCATAGTTGATCATTGCTGTTACTGTGTACAAGGTATTCCTGATTCTGCTTGTTTCGCTCAGTATCAGTTCATATAAAATCTTTCCAGGCCTTTCTATAATCAGCTTCCTCATCATTTTTATAGAACAATAAAATTCCATTACCTTCATGTACCACAACTTGTTCAGTCATTTCCCAGTTGATGGGCATCCACTCCTTTTTCAATTCTTTGCTACCACAAAAAGAACTGCTACAAACATTTTTGTACATGTAGGTCCTTTTCCATCCTATGTGATTTATTTAGGATACAAACCCAGTAATGGTACTGCTGGATCAAAGGGTATGCAGAATTTTATAGCCCTTTGGGCAGAGTTCCAGATTGCTCTTCAGAATTGTTGGATCCTTTCACACTCCACCAACAAATGCATTAGTATCCCAGTTTTCCCATATCCCCTCCAACATTTATCATTTTCTTTTCCTGTCAACCTAGCTAACCTGAGAGGTAGCCCAGAGTTATTTTAATTTGCATTTCTCGAATCAGTAATGATTTAGAGCATTTTTTTCATATAACTATAAAACACTTCTTTTTTCTATTTCCCTCAACCTATCAAAAATCTTCCATACTGTCTCTGAATTATTCATATTTTTTTTCTTACACTACAATAATATTGCACCATATTTTTGTAACACAATTTCTTTGGTTATTCCCCAATTGATGGAATTCATTCTATTTTAGGTCTTTGTGGCAGATAGGAATTAAAGCTATGATTTAATTGATAGAATGAACTCATAGGTGAAGAAATTATCTTTACCAATACAGGTATAACCTTTGCACTTAGATTTTAAGATATTTCCAGAAGTAATTGGGTATTGGTGATTTATCCAGGCTCACATAACCATTTTATGTTAAAGGGTACACTTGAACTCAGTTCTTAAATGATAACACTTGATGCCATCTCTATAAGTTTTTATGCTTCCACAAAATGTGCTCATATAAAAATTTTCTAAAAGTCATCCTTAGAGCATACATCTAGTAGTTTTATCTCATATTTTTGTCAGGATCACTTTTTCCACATAGACAAAATAAGCAGTTGTCTTTGTGGTATAATTTGAACAAAAATTACCTACTTGAATATATATGAATATATACTATGAGCCCTAGTTCTTGCAATTCCCATTTTGCCTATTGTTTAAAATAAAGCTCTACGGATTTCCATTTAAATGAAAGTTCCATCTCTTTCATGAATCCTTTCTTTCTATAGCTTTCTCCTTTTTAAATCCCATAACTGTTAATATCACATACTTTTTCATTTAATCTTACTCTTTATTGTGATCTAATTAATTCATGATGCAAGTTTTGGCTCCTGAATTATAAATTCCTTGAAAGAAAGTAACGTATGGAGATAAAAAAAGTGGTTGGAAAACCTTAAACTATAATATAAATGTCAGTTACCATCATCATCACCATCACCACATAGTCCTAGAAAGAAAGTATTTCGATATTTGCTTGATTGAAGTGAGTAGACTAATGATGCTTTAAACCTTTGTCAGCTGTTAACACTATAATTTGAATCATCAGATTGCTGTGGAATTCACCTAGCAGACACCTGAGAAAATAGAATGCAAAGCAAATAACTTTTGCTAGGGCGAAAGTAGAAAGAACCAAAAGTTACCATAATCTAAGAGTCATGATAGGTAAACTGTAAGAACAAGAAGGCAGCATTTGCTGTCCATAGTCCTAATGCATGTCCCCTGATCTGAGGCTACTTGTACACAACATATAAAAACACACAGTATCAAAGGCTTTGAATAGTGCTCCTAAACCAACTTTTATACTGTGGCTTAAAACATCCTTTATACTGTGCTATAGACTTGATAATTTTGGACAGATGGAGAACAAGAGAGTAAGGTGTATCATGTCTCTGACAGAATCATCCCCCTCTGGGGAGTCTGGTTGCCTGGTTGATTTTTTCCTCATGTGTCTGTGTTTCTCTGCATTCACCAGATCACAGAATCTCAAAGTAGTTTAATAAATTGGAAAAAATTCCTCATAAATGGTTGCCCTATATACCAACCTGATACCACTCAATCTCCTAGGCTTAAATAAATACTACTATTACTTTATATACTATTTATTAACAGTACAACAAACAATAAAGCAAAAATACAATTCTTTACTATGGATCAGCTCTGAAAAAAGAGCATGGCCAAAGTCATCTTTTTACTGACCTCAATTTTCCAAATCCAATCCTAATGTTCATTTTTTCCAGCATATCAATTAAATTCCTCTTTCAAAAATTCTCTTCCATGTTTCTGTGCAAGATAAGGGTTAAACTCAATTCTCTCAGAAAATAAATTATCTTAGTTCTTTTTTCTCTGTTCTCACTTCAGCCATCAGAGTTAATAGTCTCTCCAGAACAACAGTTAAAACTCTCTCTATCTCCTTACTTACTCCTCACAGACTGATAGTTAAACTGTCACTCCAAGAGTCCACTGCCTCTTAAAGATAGTTACAATACCTACAATCTCTGTGGGAGAGCTATTGAAGCTGGTATTATAGTAGGAAGGGACCTCAGAAACTATTTAGTCCAATCTTTAACTAAACAGGGGGAATCCATTATAGCATTACTGACAAGTGGTCATCCAAATTCTCCTTAGAAACTTCCAGAGAGATGAAATTCACTTTGTTCTAAGAACTCTGATATAGCTTCATCTTTGACAGTATATTTGAGTACTTCCCTATGTGATCAGAAATGCCTATAACTACAGATCATGTAACATGCTTGTCAAATATACTTTCAATAGTTTTTAAAAGTCTGATTGGCCCAGTCTGATCTTTCTTCTGTCTTATTTTAATCAATTTTTATATTTCTTTCACATTGACAAAAGAAAGAGACAATGACCACAGATACAGGATAATAAAGAAGTATATTGGTTCCCAAAAGCTGATCATTAAATTTTCAGTAAGAACATTAACACCCTTCAAGTTAGCAAGTGCTGCAACTCAAGATTTGATTTATTGTTTTTTATTGTTTAAAATCAAGAAAGTGATGAAGAAAATGTTTAAAATTTAAATGTAATATATGTCATGTGTATTTTTTTCCAGCAGTAATGGGAAGAGGGGGACTGGTTGTTAAACATTTACCAAAGCACCCCCAATTCAATGTCATAAGAATAATTTTTTTTTTTTTTTTTTTTTTTTGCTGAGGCAATTGGGGTTAAGTGACTTGCCCAGGGTCACACAGCTGTTACGTGTCTGAGATCAGATTTGAACTCAGGTCCTCCTGACTTCAGGGCTGGTGCTCTATCCACTGCGCCACCTAGCTGCCCCCCATAAGAATAAATTTTGAAGCTATCTCAAAAATCCCAGAAAAGAAGTTTTTAGTAATTGAAAAGTAAATAAATAAAATTTTAAAAGTAAATAAATACATTTCTAGCCAAAATCACCTTTTCTTTTTCACACTCAACTATTCCCCTCTCTACCATTATCCCAAACACATATCTACCAAAAAATTTAGTGATATCAGAGGTTATCTAATTATTCATCTATGATATAATTTATTAAAATTTTTAAGTGATAAATCTGAGATTTGAAAGGGACCTCAGAAGCCACCTAATTAAACCCACATTCAAAAAGAAGCCTTCCCCAAACATGTCAAACAGAACCTCCTTTTAAAGCTTCCAGTGAAGATGACCCCACCCCTTCACAAAACAAGTCACTGGTTACATAAGCAACTTCCATCTCCCCTTTGAATACTCAAGAGTGGACTAGTAATGAATCCTTGGGGAGAATGTGTTGAAGAAAAGGGGGAAATGCTCTCTGCCTCCTCCTTTATCATCCTGCTATTTCAACCTTTCCTTTTCCTTTTTTTTTCTCACTATAGATGCAGATAATAGCATATAGCACCTGATTCAGCGGGATACTGGAAGGATTGATCACCTTTTAGCATTTAAAGATCCTCAGAGAATTGTGCTGGCCACATTTTAAATAAAATACAATGAAAGCTTGATTTCTATCAAGGATTGGCTGTTTCATTAAAATGTTTGCTTCAGGTTTCCCTATAGAATTCCACATACACATACTATACCTTATGGTAAGGATACTAAAAACTAAAGATTAGGGCAACTTGCCCAATCCTGGCAATATTTCCAGTGAATTTTCTTGTCATCCATGGAAGTCTGTGTTCCTTATATCCTGAGTCAGAGAGACCAAGGTCCTATTTAAGATACATACTGGCTAATCATTAGGCAACTCATTGAATCAGCTTGTTCACCAAGCAACTAAATAACTATTGTAAAGCAGATGCTGATATGCACGGGGAAAAAAGAATTTTCCCACCAGAAATTTCCTATACTAATCAGATCTCTTCAAAAAATAAAATTACATTGATTAAAGTATCTATAAAAGTACCTTTCACAAAACATCTCTGTGGAATGGGTATATAAAGTCTTATTATGCATTCAATAGATGAGGAAATTTTGGGCTCAGGGAGAATAAGCAGCTTGCTTATAATAGTGACATGAGGGTAATTTATAGAGCTTGTAGGTGACTGAACAAGAATTCAGACCCAGGGCCTTTGAATGACGAAGTCCTCTGGTGTTTCACCATACACATTGAAATGATCGTAGGGCATGCACAACCATCATTTTATTGCCAATAACAATTATTGCAACACAGCTCTTAATTCTTTTAGTTGTTCTTGTATACCCACTGAATCTCAACTATTCTCTACCTTCATGTCCTTGAGGATGTCACCATAGGTATTTTTAATAATAATTTACCTAGTTAACAACTCACATTTCTCAACTTGGTTCAGAATTGTAGATCATTTAAAGATACCCTAGGGGCCATTTTATCCAGTCTCTCCCCCCACATTTTATAGATGAGGAAACAGAAGCTCAGGAAAGTTAATGATTTGCCTGAAGTCACACAGGTGGGATAATGTTCAATTTGGCCCCTAATTCCTGATAGCCAATAGTCTCTCCATTATCTCATTTAAGAAGAATGTAAATGAATAATAAAACAGAAAATGATCAGCTTCCTTCTCAATGAATTAACTTTTTTTTCTCCTCTTTTATCCTACTGTAGAAACATGATCAAAAAAAAAACTGAAATGACCATGCATGGGTTATTCTTTTCCAGGTGGATTGAAGAGTATAAAATATCTAACTGTCCCTTCCTATATATGCTAATCATCCTCATTGTTTACCCAACCATTTCAGAGTTCTGATGGAGCTCTTGGCTTGACTTTCCTCAAAAAAAAAAAAAAAAAAAAAAAAAAAATAGCTTCTCCTCAGTGTTACCTTTGTTTCTGACCTGACTCATCTATGTTTTCTTATGGTCCTGAGCCATGACAGGTCTAATATTGATGGGAAGGGAGACTTTTCATTAAACAGACATTTCATTAGGGAATGAATCAATAGCAGCCCTACTCCATTATTTAGCCAAAAATCTTCTTCCTCCACACTCTACAAGTACACACACAAAAGCTTTTTCAGCATCTATTAAGGCATCTATAAAGGGAGTATTCCTTAAAATGATAAGCAATATCTAGAAAAAAGGCAAGGACTCCCACTGAATCCAAGGCCATTTCTAGTCATCTGATTTATAACTTGACATTGAACCCAGATGGCTCTGGAGGAAAAAGTGGGGAGGTGGACAACATTGCACAGCCCACCTGCACTTAAATGAGAACTCTCTTGAATGCCATGGCATTACGTCCCTGAAGTCATGGTCCTCTTAGAGAAGAACTCACCTCTGTGAGTAGAACTGCCCCACTGGGGATTCAACTGGTACTAAGCAATTGGGCAACTATTAAATCCTTCCATCCTTTCTTCCTTCCTTTCTTTTTTTTCCTTCTCCTTTCCTTCCTTCCTTTTTTCTCTCTCCCTTTCTTCTTTCCTTTTTTCCTTCCTTTATTTTATTCTCTCCCTTCCTTCCTTCCTTTCTTTTATTTTCTCTTCCTTCCTTCCTTCCAGTGTTATTTTACTTTACCTCCAGGTGCTCTGCCCCCAATTTTTTTTGTTATGTACTGAAATCTCCCAAGCTATCTTGGGGTTTATCAGCTAGATTTCCTTCTTAAAAACCAGGCCTTAAACCCAAATCACTCAGACCCTCATTGATTGGGCAATAATAGGTCCTAGGTCCAACCTCTTTTAGTCATTGTTTGGGTCCTGATTGTCTCAGAGTGAATGTAAATTTCTGTTCTGGCCAGAAATCCTAAGTGTCTTCCCATCCCAGATTGATTTTTTTTGACTATGCAAAAGAAATCATTCTTTGCCTCAATTTTTACCTAATCTAAATGACTGAATGGGTGCTGCCTCCATGAAACTGAGTCCTGTTAAAGATTTTAGCTTAAAAAAGAATCTTAAGCCATCTCCAATTGTCCTGATCTATAGCTTGTTTCTGGATCCAGATGGCTCTACAGAAGAAAGTGAAGCTGATGACTGCACAGCTTATCCTACAATGTAGAGGTGTTAACTATATAGTCAAGAAACATTTACTAAAAAACTTATTAAGGAACTCTCCAAGTGACTCTTACAAGGGTAAAATATCACCTGTCCTCAAGGAGTTTAGAATACAGGGAGATGACTTCAAATAGGTTAATTAATCATTTCTCAGATACAAATGAAAAAACCTAGGGATGAAGAGTAGGGAAGGGTTGCGGAGGGGAGAAAAAGGGTAACTATTATTTCTTAATTATTCTTATAATGGTGCCTAAGGTAGTGTTCTCAAATGTTATTTTCCTTAAGATAGTTCTGCCTTGCTTACCAATTTCCTCATAGCTCCTTCCTTTATTTTATCTATATTAAGATAAACCATTTTGTGTAGCTGCCTTAACATCTGATAGGTTCAATGTAATAATGTTATTGTGTGATAAGCAAAGGCACCAATAAATGTAAAATGCTACTGTGTTTTTTTTTTCTCTTGCCCTATAGTTTCTGGATTAACAAAGGTATCAAAGTATAGTGGAAAATCTCTTAGAAAACAAATAGCACCAAACAATATTCTGATAAGCTAAACTTAAATTAAATTCAGTCGGCTAGAATTTTCTTCAAAATATATAAAGATTTAAAGGTAAAGTTTTTATCTGTGTTTTGTAGGAGGTGGTAGAGGAATTGTTGATTTCTCTCAATTTCTGAAAAAAAAAAGCAGACAGGGGCTCAACAAAGAACATTTTAAATTTGACTTAATATATGTAGTGAATCCAAAATGTAACCAATCCCTGGATATAATTTCTATAATATATTTCCCCAGGAAACTTCATCTGCCATGACTTGGGTAAAAAGGAATAAGGTTCTATGCAGAACAGAGAACCCATCAGTTCAGCATACTGGGACTAATTATTTCCCCTTTTATTCAACATTCAAAAAACATTAAATACCTACAATTTTTTTGGCTATGCACCAGATTCTAGAGATACAGAGACAAAAGTGAGCAAGCATTTCCCCCAAGAAGCTTACATTCTACTTGTAGAGACGTGTATAGTTCAGTAATATACAAAATAAATATAACATGATTTTAGTGGGAGCAACTAAACAACTAGGCAATTAAGAAAGGTCATTTGAAAAAAAATAGAATTTGAGCTGAATTTTAATGGGAACTAACTGTTCCAAGGAAAGGAGATGAGTGAGCAGGTATATGTAATAGTGTTTGCAAAGATTAGTATGAAAGAGAACAGAAACCTGCTGCTGCTGCTCTTTATAGAATATCCTAAAGGGGCTGCAAATTATAGATTAGGAGACTTTATTATCTCAGCTCACCCCTCTGTCTTGTTTTCCATGGAGAGGAAGTGAACACCATCTAAAGCTTTTGCTTCCCTCTTCTCCATTAAATTATCATAGACAGGGGCAGCTATGTGGCACAGTGGATAGAGCACCAGCCCTGGAGTCAGGAGGACCTGAGTTCAAATCTGGTCTCAGACACTTAACATTCCCTAGCTGTGTGACCCGGGGCAAGTGACTTAACCTCAATTGCCTCAGCAAAAAAGCAAAAAAAAAATTATCATAGACATAATTAACCATAGTCATCTTTGAATGTTCCATCAATTAAAACATTCTACATGGTGATTGGAAACAAATATAGATCATAGAATGAATGCAAATGGGCTCTAACTTTGATTTCTAATTATCTATATGATGGATATCACAAGTATCTGCCAATTGGTAGTCATGCATTCCAGTTATAAG
>JAJPUD010004261.1:188116-198426 GCA_023553655.1 Myrmecobius fasciatus | reverse complement strand
AATTGGATCTAGAAAGAGAAAAAAAAACCTAAGAAGGAAAACAAAATGCAAGCAAACATTCACAGAAAGCGTTCAAATGCTATGTTGTGGTCCACACTGAGTTCCCCCAGGCCTCTCTCTGGATGTACATGACTATCTCCATTACTGAGCAATAGAAACTGATTTGAATCATCTCATTGTTGGAGAGAATCATATCCATCAGAATTGATCATCGTATAGTTTTGTTGCTGTGTATAATGATCTCCTGGTTCTGTTCATTTCACTCAGCATCAGTTCATGTACGTCTCTCCAGACTTCTCTGAAATTATCTTGTTGGTCGTTTCTTACGGAACAATAATATTCCATGACATTCATATACCATAGTTTATTCAGCCATTCTCCAATTGATGGGCATTCAGTCAGTTTCCAGTTTCTAGCCACTACAAAAAGGGCAGCCATAAACATTTTTGCACATAGAGGTCCCCTTCCTTCCTTTAAGATCCCTTTAGGATATAGCCCAATAGAAACACTGCTGGGTCAAAGGATATGCACAGTTTGATAACTTTTTGAACATAGTTTCAAATTTCTCTCCAGAACTGTTGTATCTGTTCACAGTTCCACCAACAATGTATCAGTGTCCCAGTTTTCCCACATCCCCTCCAACATTTTATTTTCCAGTCATCTTAGCCAATCTGACAGGTGTGTAGTGATATCTCAGAGTTGTCTTAATTTGCATTTCTCTGATCAATAGTGATTTGGAGCACCTTTTCATATGACTAAAATAGTTTCAATTTCTTCATCTGAAAATTGTCTGCTCATATCTTTTGACCATTTACCAATTGGAGAGTGGTTGCCATTGATTTTTATTAAAAACCAGTACATTACAGAATAATTCAATAGGATCAAATATGACTCAAAAGACTTCAGTCTATCAAACCAAACAGAAGCAATCAAACAGATAAAGATAAGCAGTTGTATTACAACACAAAGAGTTGATATATTAGGATATACGTTTTGGACAGATCATGAATAGACAATAAACTGGTCCTAGAATTAGTTGAGAGGAAAGAAAATTGCACTAGGAAAATTGCACAACACAAATCCCAACCTAAATCAAAACCCATCTTTCTAAAACCAGCATTTAACAGGTGGGCAGTATGTAGTTGTGCTTTATGGAATATCACACTTGAAGAATCAAAATGGCCAGTGACACAAAGGGCAATGGAGAAACATTCAGTGGGTATTAAGTAGCTTACTGTTTATCAAAATGTTGAATTACACACAAGAGTTTGCATAAAAGATGTCATCAAAGTGGTACTGTGGTCAGAAAAGAGTTATGTCTGTCATGTAGGAAAAGCAACGGATAACAGATAGATGGCCTGATTGCTCCTTTGGGAACTATTTAAGGGTCAAAAAATTTGAAGAAGGCCTTCCAGTGTGAACCCATTGCCCAAGAAGATTATATTAAGATATTGGTAATATTTTCATAGAGTTAAAAACAAAACAAAACATAGAGTTATTTTGATAATCATTATTAGAAATACCCATATCTATGAAATGACAAATTCACTACAGAAGAAAGAATTGTAGAAAGAGCACTGCACTTGGAATTAGGAGAAACCAGCCTTCTATATTCAAATATATAACTCTGTAATCCAAAAAGAGTGAACAGTCACATAAGATTAAAGTTGAAAGGAAATTAATTAAAGCCCATTAATAAATATTAGGTAGCCTGTACCACCTATTGCAGGAGATAACATTATTGCTAACACCCCAATTATGTATCTCTAAGTTCCCTGTAGTTCATTCTCATCTTATTTACATCATTGTATTAGCAACTCTATTGAATCTCATTTGCCCCATTAACATGTCAAGGACAATAAGCAAAGATTCGGAAAATGAGAGTTAATTGATGTTTTATATAGGTAACAAATAACCCAAATCAAGTGGAGCCTGAATTTGAATTTGTCTATCCTAGTGTTTCCTAATATTAAAAAAAATTTTTTTTGGCATGTATGTCAAAAATCTATTTGGCAATCTAATGAAGCACATGGATTCTTAGCAGTTATTACAAAAATAAAAACATTTCCCCTCACATAAAAAAATAGAAATTCACAGATCCTGAGTTTGCTCCAGATATTACTTCTTTACTTCTTGTTTATGTATATTGGACCTTTACTATCCTTGCTTTGACCCACACACCCTCTATTGGGTAACTGGGTGGTGCAGTGAATAGAGTGCTATACCTGAATTCAAATCTCACCTCAGACACTTACTAGCTGGGCCATCTTGGGCAATACCCTTGATCCTATTTGCCTCAGTTTCCTTATTTGTAAAATGAGCTGGAAAGGGCAAGTCACTGCAGTATCTCTTTCAAAGAAACTCCAAATAAGGTCACGAAGAATCATATATAATTGAATGGAGGTCCTTTAACATCAAGTTCAGTGCTATTTCCATTGAAGCATACCACTTTTCCTGTCTTCTTATATCTCATTCTCTGTGATCTTAAGAAGTTAAATAACTTGACTAGGCTTTATAACTAATAAGTAGGCTTCAAATATAGGTCTTTTGACTTCTGAATCAGCAAGATCTTTCCACTTCCTCATGTAGTCAGTCTCTTTCCTTAAAGGATTTTGTGGAAGGCAAATACAATATATAAATGGGAACTTTTATATGCATGTGAACTATTAGTGGTGGTAGCCATGAACATTTTGTGAGTTGTTTTTGATAGATGGATTCCTGTGAATATCCAAACTCAAGATTTCTTGCCTCCCTTATGAAAATAACAGCTCACAGAAATGTAGAATATCAAAACTGGAAGAAGAGGTCTTCTTAATTTTTACATACCAAGGTTCCTTAAAATAAGGAAATGAAGTGGTGAGACTAGACAATTTTAACATTTAAAAAGTAAATAAAACAAAATTTCTACATCATCTAAAACAATTTCTCCCCTCCCCACACTGTATTTTAAAGATAAAGAATCTAAAGCTCAGAGAAGTTAAATCATTTGTCTGAGGCTAAGAAGCTAGGGAATGACAGTCAGTCTGAGTATCTGACTCAGTCTGGGAATAGATCTGCTTTCTCATGCTGCTGTCATCCTTGTCTCTAGAGTATCAGACTGAAAACAACCATAATTAATGTTTGTTTTTAGTCCAAGTTTTTGTCCAAGTCCACTTAGTTTGTAAATATTCCAGATACTTTGAAACCATCCCCCATTTTCTACTTACTTACCCGACAGACTAAAAATACAGCTATTGTGTGCTAAGCCAGTATATGACTCAGTAGTGGTAATATAATGCAACACTTCAACAATAACTTACACAAATATGTTTTATGTTAAAAACAACAATAATTAATGAAAATTTAGCACTAATATTACTATTCATTTGGTTTTCCCTGGTAATTTCATAGGTAAAATGTATCATTTAAAACTGGTTTAGAAATTGCTCTTTTGGACTCACCAACATTCCTATTATTCCTATTCTCCTTCCTTTTGGGAAATAATTTGTCAAAATACCACACACCTACACAAAAATAAAATATGGTTTGAGTGGTTGGGGGCTTAGAAAATGACAGCAGAAATGTCATGTTCATAGCTGATAATTGCTATGACTAGGTCACTTTAAATATTCTCTGGCCCAATCCCACATGCAATTTTCATACACAAAAGGATAAACAAAACCCTAAAAAAAAGCAACTATCAAGTGCTGAAAAAATAGCATACTGTATAAGATAGTTTTTATTCAAAGCATTAAAAGCAACAATATTTCTCTTTGCCTCTTTCTAATTTGCTTATGGTACCCACCTGTATGGCTGATGACCACTGTTCTCTGACTGATATTATTTTCCACATTGGAAGCCCAAGATTCCTAAGGCAAAAGCTTAAAATGATGGCCCATTCACATTCTCCTACCCACCCCATCAATATTTACTTTATCTGTGTTCTATATTGTCTTATATCTCTTCTGTCCCTACCTGATAATGGATGGGTTAAGGAATTTAAGGAAAAATTTAAGGGAAAATGCTTACAATTTGTGTGACCTTGGGCCAATCACTTAATTCTGAAGTTTCCTTACCTGTAAAATGAAGACATTGTACTGGATGACCAAGAGATCCTTCCAACTCTAAATGTACAGTCCTTCCTCTTTTCAATCCAATTCATTTGCAAGTCATGGTATGAACTTCTTGATGTCAGGGTCCTCTTCAGAATGAAAGGCAAACAACAAATAGTTGATGCTATGATTTTTTGGTTAGGATAACATTGGGAATTTAAGGTATTTAGACTTGGTGAGGAAAATCTGTTTTGGTTTTTGTCATAAGAGCTTTTTATCAAATCACAAGGTCTACTCCACATCAGAACTGTTCATTTTTCTTCCTAAGTCCTCAGCCCTTACCTAGCTTTCCCTAAAATTAAGACCACCTTATAGTAAGCCCTCTAACTTCTCTATTTCCTGAAACTCTAAAATGTTCCATTGTTTTTTTTTTCCTTTCCTCCTGTTTCAAAGAATAGAATGAACACATTTAACTTTTTTGCAAGGGCTGATAAGTCACTGACCAAAAAGCATTTATTACTATGTGCCAGTGACTATATAAAGCACTAGAGACACAAAAGGAAAAAATGAAGCAGTATCTATTCTACTGGAGAAGAAAGCATGTATTAGTGTAGTGCCTACACTAATGATCTGATCTTGCTGCAGAACACCCCCGTCTTCCAATCATTTATTTTCTCCTCTCAACTCCATTCTTTCCATTTGTTGTTAATTTGTCATTTTCAGTTATGTTCCACTCTTGGTGACCTGATTTTTTTTTTGCAAAGATATTGGAGTGGCTCAATTTACAGATGAGTAAATTGGGGCAAACAGGGTTAAGGAATTTGTCCAGAGTAACATAGCTAGTAAGTTTCTGAGGCTGGATTTGATTCAGATCTTCCTGACTCCAGGCTCAGCACTCTATCCATTTTGACATCATATTCTATTTACTTCAATTAATAATCAATCTCTGATAAGAGAGTATAGTTTCTAATAATAGGAAGGTGGTTGTTTCATTTTATTCTACTAGTCAACCCTAATTTCAAATACTGTGTTCATTTCTTTGCATCAGGGTATAATGAAGGCCTGGAGAATATCCAGAGGAATATAAACATGATAGAGAAGAGACCTAAGTCCCTGTCATATAAGTAGAATTAATTGTGTGGTTAACCTGGAAAAGAGAAGATTAGGAGACGGCATGATAGTTGTCTGCAAGCATTTGGAAAACTAACATGTAGATGGAAGATTAGATCACTATCCACTTATCCCTTAATTTCTAGCTACCAGGCTTTTCTCTGGGTCAATTTCTTGAAACTGTCCTTTCAAAGGTCACCAATGACCTTTACATCTATATCCTTTGTAGTTTTCGCGGTTCATATTCTCCTTTTTTCTTTCTTAAGAGTAGGACACTATTGTCCATTTCTTTGGGACTGGTGAGATGCTATTTTATTGTAGTGCACTGAGGTGAAAAGACAGGAAGCTCAACTTTCCCCACTCTGGGAGAAATAACTGATCCTTCTTAGCCACCAGTCAGTCAGTCTTGTCAATAAGCTTTATTAAATGCTAATTGTGTGTTGGACACCAAGCCACCATTGAATTTTGTATGTCAATGAAAACACCATGTTTTCCTCAAAAGTGGGAAGAAAGAAACTTATTCATATATTACATAGGCTTGGTTCCACTTATATTTGATTCATTTTGTTGATTCATATTATCTAGCATAAGTGCCCTACTTTTTCTATTTCCAAGTATTTTCTCAGTCATTCATTTCTTGAATTTACTTGTGGAATCATCAGTTTTGAGCTGGAAGGGCCATTAAGGATCACCAACTTCAAATCATTCCAATCCATTTTACAGATGAAGAAAAGAGGCACTAGGTGAAAGAATATAAATCATTAATATGAATTTAATACATGCTGTTGCATTTCTGGGCAATTCACAGCATTTGGTAATTAAATTTTTTCATCCTTGTTTATCTTATGACCCCACTTAACTAATAAAACATCTCTACACCATACAATAAAGAGGAGTAACTACAAAAATAGCTGCTAATTACAAAGGAACCATGGAATCTGACACCTGAACCATCTGTCTTAACATGAGTAGAGAAGAATTCAATGAGACATTAATGCAAAGCATTCCACAGAGAATGCATACTATCTAAAAACTCTTAATTGTATAAGTAGGTAATAACTATGATGAAGGAAGATTTCATCAGTAAAATTGCATCTTTTCAGTAAGGATTTAAATTGCATCAGACAATTACTCCCAATTCAACTACTATGAAAATGATGGTCTGTGTAAATGCTATATGCATCTCTACTGTCTCTTAGCCACTAATTATCAAGCAAAGTTTCTGACTGGCAACAAGGATACTTGGAAAAACAACTAGGAATTTGATCTAAATCATACTAATTGTAATGATTTATGCCTGTAATGTAAACTGAGGCAGATTCTTCTGATTTTAAAGGGTGTATAAATTTAGGTACTTGAGATAAGTTAGGAAGGGAATGGGAAACAATTACTAGGTTGCCATATTTCAGTGGGGCATCTGCATATGCTTATGCATATTTTGTTCTGCCTGATTCTAAGTGACTGAATTTAATTCCTCTATATCAGCTATTCATTCTATAGCAAACTATTAGTATTGGTGATAATAATTATTATAATAGCTAACATGTATTTAGTATTTTAAGATATCCAAAGCACTTTACCTCTTTAAACTCATTTAATTCTCACAATGATCCTGTGAGAGATGTTAAAATCTCCATTTAACAGGTGTGAAAACTGATATATAGAGGGATTTAAGAGATTTGTGTCTGAGGAAATATTTAACCTCAGGTATTCCTGACTCAAAGTCCTGTGCTTTATCCATTATGTCACCTAGCTCCCTTTTTTATGGTACTTTTAATTTCTTTCAAAAAATTTACATTAATTCTCTCATTTGATTGTAGCCATAACCCCGTGAGATAGGTAGGATTATAGAATGACAGGTTGGAAGTAGTCAAAGAGATGAGGAAATGGTGGCCTGGTCAGGTTAAGTGACTTCCCCATGATTATGCATGTAATAAATAAAGTGTGTCATTGATACTGGAACCACATGTCTCCAAAGTCACTGGTTTTTCCATTCCTTCACACTGATAGTTTTCATTTGATTAGTAAAATAGAAAAAAAGCTCAGTGGTTTGAAATGTCCCTAGAAAGTTAAATGGACATTTTGCAAATGAAAATTTGGTTTAAAATAGGACCAATTTGGATCATTCAACTTTTATGTAATATAAATAGAATCTTTGAAATACTTTGTATTTTCATATAATTCGTCACTTTTACAAAGGTATTACTTTGTTATTGTTCAGTCTTTTCAGCTGTGTTTGACTTTTCATGACTCCATTTGAAAATTTTCATGGCAAAGATACAGGAGTAATTTGCCAGTTGATTCTCTAGTTCATTTTACAGATAAGGAAACTGAGACAAAGCACATTATGTGATTTGCCAGGGTGTTTGCAAGATTTTATTTACAGAGTTAAAATTAAATGCAGAAAAAAATTCACAGCTACTATGTGATAAATAAAACCATTAAAATAGATTCTACATGGGATCAAAACAATCAGCACCAGTATGGGCATGTTTGAAATGATGCAACTTTGAATTTAAAAGCCATAATATGTATATGTAGGCATTTAATTTTATATTCCAAAATATTTAAAAGTATCAGAGGAGGGCCTTTAACATGAATAAAGTTTTGGTTATCATGGACAAAAATTTCTTAGGATATGAAAAGATGTATAAGTCGTCATCTTTGTAGATACTGATATTGCCATTTTATGGTATTGAAATTGTGGCTCAAAGTGGTCACATAGCTAGTTTGAGATGGAATTTAAATTCTAGCTCTTCCTGACTAATAAAAGTCCATCTAAACATATGACATAATCTGAGCAATGTAATTTCATCTCCTTGTTTTTCCAACATAGATAGCAAAGTTGATTCATTTTAAGTAATTGTGAAGTGAATATATAGTAGTGTTGGAGAGATGAATGTAATTATTTCAATTTATGAAAAGCAGCATATGGAGAAGCTCGCTGACAATTGGAAATCTTTCTTTGATTTTGACTTTAAATTGGAAATCTTCCAAAAAATAGTGAACATCTTTGGTGATCATAGCTTTTTCCATTTGTATTGCTTCATGTTAATATTCATAAAATATATATGAAAGCACAAATATGCAAAGTTAGATGAAACCTGAAAGAAAGGAGACTTGACATTGAACTGATATGGGTCCTGTAAATCAGAAGTTTCTTGGAGCAGGAATTGAAGATGGATGAAAAGTGAATTCTCAACGTATGAGTAGCTGTGATAGTGTTAAAGTATAAACCTTCAGTTTGGGGTAGGAGTACATCTTTAATTGAAGGGTAAGGAGTCCAAAAGCAAGCAAGAGGGAAGAATATATGGGTTGGGGTAAAGACAACCAAAGACATTTGGAGGAATAAAATTTGGTCAAAAACTTAAATTCAAACAATTAAATCAACAGAGAAGATATAGAAACAGAGGGAGGATGACTGCCAAAACATCCAAATGACTATAATAAACATTGCTACATAAATATTACAGGAAGAAAGAAATTTGACTTGTACTCAATTAAAAAAAAATGCTGTAGATTCTCAAGAAAGCTTGGAACCACAGCAGGAAATTCCCCAATGGTTTACGGGGGAAATATACATTTTGAAAGAAGTTAAAAGGTAATAAATGCCAGAATCTTTAGTCTGTAGAGCAGACATAATTAGTAGAATAGAAAAACATGAATTTCTAGCAGTGTGTCTCTCCAAAGAGGCAAAATAAGAAAATAACAAATTGAGAACACAAGAGAAAGAAACAAACAAAACCATGCATGATATCTATATAAGAAAAACACATTGATCTTGAAGAAAGGATGCACTGAGACACTGTAGGAATTTTAATACTTCCAGAAGATCAGGAAAAGTTGAAAAGACTGAATACCATAATTTTAGAAATAAAAACGGATATGTAAACCATAGAGTCTATATTAATAAGGGGAAAATCAATTAAATAACAAAAGATATCATGTCAAAATATAATCATAGAAATTAATATCCCTTTATCAAATTTGGACAATTCTTACAGAAAGAACAATAAAATGGAAAATATAGAACTCAACAAATTGCTGGAGAAATCAGGATTAATAGATTCATGGCTTATTCTATTTTTTAAAAAAAGTTTTTTAATTTCAAAACCTATGCATGGATAACTTTTCAATATCGATCCTTGCATAGCCTGATGTTTCAGATTTTCCCCTCTTTCCTCCCATCCCCACTCCCAGATGGCAAGCAATCCAATATATGTTACACATGTTAAAATGTATGTTAAATCCAATGTGTATAAACATTTATATAATCCTCTTGCTGAAAAAAAATCAGATCAGAAAGGAAAGAAAATGAGTAAGAAAACAAAAAGAGTGAGAATGTTATGCTGTGATCCACATTCATTTCCTGCAGTCCTCTCTTTGGGTGTATATGGCTTTTTTCATTACAAGATCATTGGAACTGGCATCAATCAGTTGTTGGAAAGAGTCACGTTCGTCAGAATTAATTGTCATATAATATTGATGTTGCTATGTACAATGATCTGGTTCTGCTCAGTTCACTTAGCATCATGTAAGTCTCTCTAGGTCTCTCTGAAATCATCCTGCTGTAATTTTGACTATATTAAGTTAAAAAGTTTTTGTACAAACAAAACTAATGCAGATAAGATTAGGAAGAAAGCAATAAATTAGGAAATCATCTTTACATTTAAGGGTTCTGAAAAAAGGCCTCATTTGTAAATTAAATAGAGAATTGTCTCATATTTATAAGAATTCAAGCCGCTCTCCAATTGATAAATGGTCAAAGATATGAACAGACAATTTTAAGATGATGAAATTAAAACCATCTCTAGTCATATGAAAAGTTGCTCCAAATCACTATTGATCAGAGAAATGCAAATTAAGACAACTGTGGGGTACCACTACACACCTGTCAGATTGGCTAAAATGACAGGAAAAGATAATGATGAATGTTGGAGGGAATGTGGGAAAACTGGGACACTGATACATTGTTGGTGGAATTGTGAACGGATACAACCATTCTGGAGAGCAATTTGGAACTATGCTCAAAAAATTATTAAACTGTGCATACCTTTGACCCTGCAGCGTTTCTACTGGGCTTATATCCCACAGAGATCTTAAAGGAAGGAAAGGGACCCATATGTGCAAGAATGTTTGTGGCAGCCCTTTTTGTAGTGGCTAGAAACT
>JAJPUD010004261.1:158422-178116 GCA_023553655.1 Myrmecobius fasciatus | reverse complement strand
ATTTTCATGATCTCTATTGACATTTGCTTGCATTGTGTTGCCTTTCTCTGATTCTTTTTTTTCTTGTAGATAGGATTTTTCTTGCATAACTTCTCAAGCATTTCAACATTATTAACATGTAGTGGACTTCCTGCCATCTGGGGGAGGGGAGGGGACTGGGGGTAAAATTTGTATCGGAAAGCTTTGTAAAGATCAAGGTTGGGGAACTACCCATACATATGTTATACAAATAAAAAGCTTAAAATAAAAAAAAATTTAAAAAAAAAAGAAAGTTTCTATCGAAAAATATTCTAGTACATTTCAAAGAAGCTTATTCATTTTATGTTTGAACAAGTCTAATTGTTAGGAAATGTTGATTTACTTGTCTATAGCAATTTATGTTTATGTTATCTTCCCAAGGCAAGGCAGCAGATAGAAGTAAAACAGTGGATTCAACAGGGATAGAAAATAAGAGATATATACCAACATAATAATAATGATTAGGAGTAGAATTTATTAGGGAAAAAAAACCCAGCAGTAGTAATCAGAGATTTCAGACAAAGACAAAGGTAAAATAGATTCAATCAAGAGAAAAATAGGGAAACTACACGATATGTCAGCCATATTAATCAATGTGGCTTTAAATTATTTAAAATAATTAGATAGTATCAGGTTGGAATATTGTTAGGAAATGATAAATTAGTGCATTTAGAAAAAACATGGAAAGATTGGACTTATGGGGAATGATATTATCCACCTTCAGAGAAACAGGACAAACAAGCATAGTATTCTTACATAGAGGCATATAAAAGTATGTTTATACATAGGTGTATGATTACAGATATCTATGGATATATATGTATGTGTATGCCCACATATGTGTATATATGCACATGTATATGCATATTTTCTACATGCATGTTTATATTTATAATATATGCATATATTATATGTACATATTTATATCTATATATTTATATATGTATCTATGTTTACATTTATATAGAGAGATATATGTGTATATATTCATATTTATGCAAATATATCTGTGCTTCTTGAGAAAATTATAGGGGAGAAAACAGGAAAAAATGAAGTAAATAGTACACAGCAGGTGAACAAAAGAGAACCTACAAAGAAGAAAAAAAAAGAAGGAAAGTTCTGAGCACAATGTGAAGTCTTTATTATATAGGCTTTCTTAAAATAGAAAGTCCTTGCTTAATATTTTGAATCCTCTTTTATGTTCTGCTGTGCACATAACAATGTTTAATTCCTGTTTTTTTTTCTTTTTTGTTATTTTTTGTATTTTGTAATTTTTTATTGTATTATGTTTATTTACTTTTAATACACATTGCTTTATGAATCATGTTGGGAGAGAAAAATCAGAGCAAAAAGGCAAAAACCATGGAAGAGATAAGAAAACAGAAAAAAGAAGTGAACATTTCATGTATTTATTTATATTCAGTCTCCTGGATATAAATCTTTTTCTGAATGCAGATAGCTTTTTATGCTCAAAGTCTTGGGATTGCTCTGGATCACCAAACCACTGAGAAGAAGCCTTTCATAGCAGATCATCACACATTCTTGCTCTTATTGGGTACAATGTATTCTTGGTTCTTTTGTTTCACTTAGCATCAGTTCACCAAAATCTTTCCAGGCTTTTCTATAATTAGCTTGTTCAACATTTTTATAGAACAATAATGTTCCATTACCTTCATTTATCACAACTTGTTCAGCCATTCCCCAATTGATGGGCATCAACTCTTTTTTTAATTTTTTGTTACCACAAAAAGAGCAGCTTTTTTGCACATGTGGGTACTTTTCTCACCTTTTTTTATTTTCTTGGGATGCAGACTCAGTAATGGCACAGCTGGATCAAAGGGTATGCACACTTTTATAGCCCTTTGGGTATAGTTCCAGATTGCTCTCCAGAATGGTTTGATCATTTCACAACTCCACCAACAATACATTAGTGTCCCAGTTTTCCCACATTCCTTCCAACTTTTATCAATATATTTTCTCGTCATCTTAGGCAATCTGAGAAAGATTAATATCTCAGAGTTGTTTTAATTTATATTTCTCTAATCAATAATCATTTAGAGCATTTTTTTGGTATACATATAGATGGCTTTAATTTCTTCATCTGAAAAATATCAGTTCATATCCTTTGACCATTTATTGACTGGGGAATGACTTGTACTATTACAAATTTGACACTGTCCTTTATATATGTTAGAAATGAAACCTTTATTAGAAACACTGGCTATAAAGATTTTTTTTGGCCAGCTTCATACTTTACATTTAATCTTGTTTCTTTTGCTTTTGTTTGTGCAAAACCTTTTTTAATTTAATGTAATTAAAATTGTTCATTTTGCCTTTTATAATGTTCTTTAGTTCTTCTTTGGTTGTGAATTCCTCCCTTCTCCAAAGATCTGATAGATAAATTATACCTTGTTCTCCTAATTTGTTTATGATATTCTGTTTCATCATGTATCCATTTTGACTTTATTTTGGTATGGAGTGGGAGATTTAGGTCTATGCCTCATTTCTGATATATTATTTTCCAGTTTTTGTAGCAGTTTTTGTCAAATACTGAGTTCTTATTCCAGAAGCCGGAATTTGAGAATTTATCAAATACTAGATTGCTATAGCCCATGATTATTGTATCATGTGTATCTAATCTATTCCACTGACCCACTCTATTTCTTAGTCAGTACTAAATGTTTTGATTATTGCTGCTTTATAATATAGTTTTAGCTTTGGTACTGCTAAGCCACCATCCTTCATATTTTTTTCACTAAAAATTCTCCTGATATTCTTTACTTTTGTTCTTCCAGATGAATTTTGTTATTGTTTTTTTCTAGTTCTAAAAAGTAATGTTTTGGCATTTTGATTACTATGGCACTGAACAAGTAGATTAATTTAGGCAGAACTGTCATTTTTATTATTATATTAGCTCAGCCTAGTTATGAACATTTGATATTTTCCCAATTATTTAGATCTTATTTTATTTGTGAGAAGTGGCTTATAATTGTGTTCTTAGATTTGTCTTGGCAGATAGACCCTCAAGTATTTTATTTTTGTCTACAGTAATTTTAAATGGAATTTCTCTTTCTATCTCTCACTGCTAGGCTTTGTTAGTAAAATATAGAAATGCTGATGATTTACGTGGGTTTATTTTATATACTACAACTTTGCTAAGGCTGTCAATTGTTTCCAATAGGTTTTTGGATGATTTACTAGGATGCTTTAAGTGTATCATCATATCATTTGCAAAGAGTGAGAGTTTTATTTCTTCATTGCCTATTCTAATTCCTTTACTTTCCTTTTCTTTTTGCTAAAGCCAACATTTCTAGTACAATATTGAATAATAGTGGTGATAACGGGCATCCTTTCACTCCCGATCTTATTGGGAACAATTTCACCTTCTCTCCATTACAAATAATGCTTGCTGTAGGTTTTAGATAGATACTGCTTATTATTTTAAGGATAGTTCTCATTATTTCTATGCTTTCTATTGCTTTTCTTAGCAATGGGTGCTGAATTTTGTCACAAGCTCTTTCTGTATCTATTGAGATTATACAATGATTTCTGTTTTTTTTTTTTTAAATTGAAATGGTTGATTATGGTAATAGTTTTCTTTATATTGAAACAGCTCTGCATTCCTGTTATAAATCCCATTAGGTCATACTGTATTATCCTGATGGTAACTTGATGTAATTTCTTTGTTAACATTTTATTTATAATTTTTGCATCAATATTCATTAGGAAGATTGGTCTGTAATTTTCTTTCTCTGTTTTGGCTCTTGCTGATTTAGAAATCAATGCCATATTTATGTCATAGAAAGAATTTGGCGGTACTCCTTTTTTTACAAATTTTTACAAATAATTTACATAGTATTGGCATTAATTGTTCTTTAAATGTTTGGTGGAACTCACTTGTGAATCCTTCCGGCCCTGGAGATTTTGTCTTAGGGAGTTCATTAATGATGTGTTCAATTTCTTTTTCTAAAATGGGACTCTTCTGTTAACCTGAGTAATTTGTAATTTTGTAAATATTCATGCATATTGGTTAGATTGTCAGACTTCTTGCTATGCAATTGGGCAAAATAGCTCCTAATTATTGCTTTAATTTATTTTTCATTGATGGTAAGTTCACCCCTTTCATTTTTGATGCTGGTGATTTGGTTTTTTCTTTCCTTTTTTTAAATCAAATTAACCAGAGGTCTATCTCTTTTGTGGTTGTTATTATTATTTTCATTAAACCAACTGTTTTATTAATTAGTTCAATAGTTTTCTTATTTTCAACTTTATTCATCTCTTTTTTGAGTTTCAAAATTTCTAATCTGGTTGAGGTTTTTAAATTTGTCTTTTTCTAGCTTTTTTTAGTTGCATGCCCAATTCAATGATCTCTTCTTTCTCTATTTAATTCATATTTAGAGATATAAAATTTCCCTTAAGGACTATTTTGACTGCACCTCATAGATTTTGGTATGTTATCTCATTATTGTCATTCTCTTGAATGAAATGATGGATTGTTTTTGTGATTTGTTGTTTGACCCACTTATATTGTAGAATTAGATTATTTAATTTCCAATTAGGTTTTCATCTATCTTTCCCCCACCCTGTATTGAATATAATTTTTATTGAATTGTGGTCTGAAAAGGAGGCATTTACTACTTCTGCTTTTTTGCATTTGATTGTAAGATTTTTATATCCTAATACATGGTCAAATTTTGTGTAGATGCCATGTATTGCTAAGAAAAAGGTGTATTCTTTTCTGCCCCATTCAATTTTCTCCAGAGGTCTATCAAATCTAGATTTTCTACAATCCTATTAAGCCTCTCTGTTTCGTTCTTGTTTATTTTGTGCTTAGTTATCAGGACCTATTCACTGGAGGATTTCAGTATCAGCCCAAATCTTGATCAAGGGTGAGGAGTGAAGGGGCAGAACTCATGAAGGTGCTCAAAACAGGAGTTTGTTTATTCAAAATTTCCTCAGTTTTATATACCCCAATATGAACTATAGCTCACTGTGCATGCACTAACTATATACTGTCCATATGGGACCATATAAACAACTTGCTATTGTGTGCAGATGTTTCCTTGCCACTTAGTATAACTCTGCTTTAATTACAACACAGGTTGTCACGCCCCCTGACTTCTCAGGAATGTAGAGATGCCCCTACAGGGAATGGGGAGCCAAATTAGACACATCAGCAGGTTCCCTTGCTGGGCTGGAATGTCTTATACATGACTCAGAGTTTCTTCATTATCTGTGACCCTCTACAATTAGATTTGTTTGATTCTGAGAGGGGAAGGATGAGGTTCCCCCATTAAAATAGTTTCGCTGTCTATTTCTTCCTGCAACTGACTTAAAATCTTCTTTAGGAATTTGGCTGCTCAAGTTGCAGGATACAAAATAAATCCATATAAATCATCAACAAAATCCAGCAGCAAGAGATACAAAGAGAAATTCCATTTAAAATAACTGTTGATAATATAAAATATTTGGGAGTCTACATGCCAAGGCAAAGTCAAGAAATACATGAATACAATTACGAAACACTTTCCACATAAATAAAGTCAGATCTGATCTCTTGGAAAAAACATCAAGTGTTCATGGCTAGGCTGATCTAGTAAGATAAAAATAACAATACTGCCTAAATTAATCTAGTTATTCAGGGCCATACCAATCAAACTCTCAAGAAATTACCTTACAGAGCTAGAAAAAATAATAACAAAATTCATCTGGAAGAATAAAAGGTCAAGAATTTAAAGGGAATTAATAAAACAAAATGCAAATGAAGATGGCCTAGCTGTACCAGACTTAAAACTATATTATAAAGCAGTCATCATCAAAACCATTTGGTACTGGCTAAGAAATATAGTAGTCAATCAGTGGAATAGGTTAGGTTCACAGGACAAAATAGTCAATGACTATATCAATCTAATGTTTGACAAACCCAAAGACTCCAGGTTTTGGGAAAATAACTCACTATGTGACAAAAACTTCTGGAAAAATTGGAAATTAGTATGCCACAAACTAGGCATTGATCCACACATAACACTCTATACCAAGATAAGATCAAAATAGGTTCATGATTTAGACATAAAGAGTGATATTATAAGCAAATTAGAAGAACAAAGATAGTTCACTTCTCAGATCTGTGGAGAAGGAAGGAATTTGTGATTAAAGAACTTGGGTACATTATTGAATGTAAAATGGATAATTTTGATTCTACTAAGTTAAAAAGTTTTTGTATAAATAAAACTAAGCAAACAAAATTAGAAGGGAAGCAATAAACTAGTAAAAATGTTTATATTCAAGGCTTCGGATAAAGGTCTCATTTCTAAAATATATAGAGAACTGACTCAAATTTATAAGAATTCAAGCCATTATCCAATTTATATATGGTCAAAGGATATGAATAGCCAATTTTCAGATGAAGAAATTAAAACCATTTCTAGTCATATGAAAAGGTGCTCTAAATCATTAGATTAGATTAGAGAAATGAAAATTAAGATAACTTTGAGGTACCACTACACACCTCTCAGATTGGCTAAAATGACAGGAAAAAATAATGATGAATTTTTGAGGGGATGTGAGAAAATTGGGACACTAATACATTGTTGGTGGAACTGTGAATGGATCCAACCATTCTGGAGAGCAATTTGGAGCTATGTTCAAAAAGTTGTCAAACTGTGCATACCCTTTGACCCAGCAGTGTTTCTCCTGGGCCTATATCCCAAAGAGATCTTAGAGGAGGGAGAGGGAAAACTAACATGTGCAAAAATGTTTGGGGCAGCCCTCTTTTTTGTGTCAAGAAACTGGAAACTTAGTGGATATCCATCAGTTGGAGAATGACTGAACAAATTAGTATATGAATGTTATGGAATATTATTGTTCTATAAGAAATGATCAACAGGATGATTTTAGAGAGGCCTGGAGAGACTCACATGAATTGATGCTAAGTGAAATGAGAAGTACCAGGAGATCTTTGTACAAGGCAACAGCAAGATTATATGATGATCAGTTCTAATGGACATGACTCTCATCAACAATGAGGTGATTCAGACCAATTCAAATGGTCTTGTGATGAAGAAAGTCATATGCACCCAGTGAGAGGATAATGGGAATTGAATGTGGACCACAACAAAGTATCTTCACTCTTTTTATTGTTGTTACTTGTGTTTTTTTCTCATTTTTTCCTTTTTCCTGATTTTTCTTGTGCAGCATGATATTTGTGGAAATATGTATAGAGTAATTGCACATGTTTAGCATATATTGAATCATTTGCTGACTGGGGGAAAGGGTGAGGGAAGGGAGGGCAAAATTAGAACACAGGGTTTTGTAGGAGTGAATGTTAAAAAAATATCCATGCATATATTTTGAAAACAAATAATTATAATTAAAAAGAAAAGGAATTTGGCTGCTTATCACTTGGTGCATACACATTTAGTATTGTTATTGCTTCATTATTTACTGTGTCCTTTATCAAGATATACTTTCCCTCCTTACCTCTTTTAATAAGATCTATTTTTACTTTTGCTTTATCTGAGATCAGAATTGCTTCTCCTGCTTTTTTTTAAAATTTCAGCTGAAGCATAATAAATTCTGTTCCAGTTTTTTACTTTTTCTCTGTATGTGTCTCTCTGTCAAATGTGTTTCTTGTAAACAACCTATGGTAGATTCTGTTTTTTAATCCATTTTTAAATTTTATTTTTTATTACTTATTTATGTTGCTGAGGCAATTGGGGTTAAGTGACTTGCCCGGGATCACACAGCTAGAAAGTGTTAAATGTCTGAGACCAGATTTGAACCCAGGTCCTCCTGACTTCAGGGCTAGTGCTATATCCATTGCACCACCTAACTGCCCCACTTTTATTTTATTTTATTTTTTAATCCATTTTGCTATTTGCTTCTGTTTTATCGGAAAGTTTATCCCATTCACATTCACAGTTATGATTAGCAGCTTTGCATTTCCTTCATTCTACATTTTCCTCTGTATATACTTTTGTCCTCTCTTTTCATTCTACATTTAGTCCTGTGATATTTTTTACCCACCTCACTCACTACCTCATCTCATATCACTCCTCCCCCTTCTCTTGTTCCTGTTTTTTTTACCCATTGTACCAACTACCTGATCTTCTATTAACCCTTCCCAACTTCTCTTACCTTTTCCCCTAGTGTTCCTGCTCTCCCTTGTATCCTGTTCTTCTCTTTTCTTTTCCTCTTTCTCCTACTTTTTTATAAGGTTAGATAAATTTCTATACTCTACTAAATGGTTGTTATTTCCTCCCAGAACCAAAGCTAATGAGATCAATGTTCATCCCCCTCTCTTCTTTCTCTCAACTGTAAAAGATCTTTTGCACCTCTTCATGTGAACTACTTGTTCCTTTATAGCTCACCCTTCCTCTTTTTTCAGTACATCCCTTAATGTCTTTTTTTTAATGCCATCACATAAGAGTTCATTCACAAGCACACTCTCAGTCCATGTGATGTCCCCTTTTGTCTGCCCTAGTGATAGATCAGTTTTCAAGAGTTACAGATATTGCTTTCCCATCTAGGGATATAAACAGTCTAACCTTTAAATGTATATTTTCCCCCTGTTTACCTTTCTATGCTTTCTATGAACAATTTCCTGTGTTTGTCAATTAAAATTAAACTACATTAAAATGTAGTTCTGTTTTTTTTCAATAGTAATGATTTAAAGTCTCTTATTTCATTGAAGCTCCATCTCCTCCCCTGAAAGATGATGCTAAGTATTGCTGAGTAGTTAATTCTTGGTTTATCTCCAAGTCCTTTGCCTTAAAAAATTTCTATTCCAGCCCTTCCTATCCTTTATTGTAGAAGCTGCCAGAGCCTAGGTAATCCTGACTATTGCTCCTTGATATTTGACTTTTTTGGGGCAGCTTGCAGTACATTTTCCCTTGAGATTATACTTTTTGTTGTAGTGGCAAGAAACTGGAAATTGAAAGGATGCCCATCAATTGGAGAATGGCTGAATAAATTATGGTATATAAATGTTATGGAATATTATTGTTCTGTAAGAAACGACCAACAGGAGGATTTCAGAGAGGCCTGGAGAGACTTGCATGAACTGATGCTGAGTGAAATCAGCAGAATCAGGAGAACATTATACACAGCAACAAGACTATACGATGATCAATTTTGATGGACATAGTTCTCTTCAACAATGATGTGATTCA
The DNA here is from genome assembly GCA_023553655.1 of Myrmecobius fasciatus. Classification (NCBI taxonomy): domain Eukaryota; kingdom Metazoa; phylum Chordata; class Mammalia; order Dasyuromorphia; family Myrmecobiidae; genus Myrmecobius; species Myrmecobius fasciatus. The sequence continues at coordinate 168,928 of JAJPUD010004261.1, read as the reverse complement.
AACCAGTTCCTATTGTTCAGCAATGAAGATAGTCATATACATCCAGAGAGAGGCCTGTGGGAACTGAGTGTGAACCACAACACAGCATTTTAACGCTTTCTGTGAATATTTCCATGCACTTTGTTTTCCTTCTTAGGTTGTGTTTTTCTTCTTCTCTTTCTAGATCTGATGTTTCTTGTGCAGTAAGATAACTGTATAGATATGTATACATGTACTGTATTTGTCATATAATTTATCCTATTTAGCATGTATTAGATTACTTGTTATCTAGGGGTGGGGGTGGGGGGAAGGAGGGGAAAAGCTTGGGAAAAAAAGTTTTTGCAAAGGTCAATGTAGAAAAATCACTCATATGTTTTGTAAATAAAAAGCTTTATTCAAAAAAAAAAGAGATTATACTTTTTGGAGTTTTACAACAATGTTCCTTGAGATTTTCCTTGTGGGAATCTCTTTCCAGAGATTATCAATGAATTCTTTCAATGAGTATTTCACCCTTTGTTTCTAGAATATTGGGGCTATTTTCCTTGATGATCTCTTGTGGAATGCTATCCAGACTTGTTTTTTTTTTTTTTTTTTTTTTGATCATGGCCTTCAGGTAGGTCAATAATTTTTAAATAGCCTCTTCTGGATCTATTTTTCCAGGTCAACTGGTTTTTCCAACTTTCTTCTGTTTTTTTTTTTTTATTCTTTTTACTTTGACTGATTCTTGCTGTCTCGCAAAATCACTATCTTCCACTTGCCATATTCTATTTTTTAATCTATGATTTTCTTCAGTTATTTTTTTGTTTCTCTTTTTCCACTGGTTAATTCAATTGTTTAAGGAATTGTTTTCTTCAGACAATTTTTTTCCTTTCTTTTTCAAGCTGTTGAGTCTTTCATGTATACCTCTCATTTCCTTTCTCATTTTTTCTTCTACCTCTCTTATTTGCCTTTTAGATTTTTTATGAGCATTTCCAAGAAGCTTCTTTGGGCTTGAGACCAATTTATCTCACTCTTTAATATTTCCTCTGTGGACATTCTGTCCTCATCTGAGTTTGTATTTTGGTTTGCCCTGTCACCATAGAAGCTTTTTTATGGTCAAGAGTCTTTTCTGTTTCTTGCTCATTTTCTTTCCTTTTCTTTTGGTATTTCCTCTTTTTCTTTTTACTATTAAAGTTGAGCTCTCCTCCTGGGGTAAAGGTGGCTCTGTAACTTTTTTGTGCAGCTCTGAGCCTTGACTTGGAGCACAGGAGTCCCTTGTGTTTTCAGGGGGTAGCTTTGCCTGCTCTTTTCAGAAAACAACCTTGTTTCCCAGAATTTGCCTTCTGAGCTGGGACTGGAAGCTGTCGCCCTGATTTGCTCTTCTACTGAGCCAGGACTGAGGGTCTTAGTTGCTGATTTTCTGTGATTAAGACTCTCTCACTGGCTTTCCCAGAGTCTTTCTGACTAGGTTGCATATTCTTTTCATCCCAGTGAGACTGACATTTCTTGAAGTTTTTCTAGTCTATCGAGCTGGAGGCTGATTTCATTTTGTCAGATTCTATTCAGAGGCTTAGTTTTATGTGGTTTTGGAGGAAACTGGGAGAGCTAGAGCAGCTTCCTGATTTTAATCCACCATCTTGGCTCTACCCTCTGGAACTCCCTTTTCTGTATTTTTAATTATAATTTTAAATAAATAAAATTTAAATAATAAAAAAGTTCCTTGGGGGAACTTTATTTGATGCTCAGAACTCAGCATAGCAACTGGTATACATTAGAAACTTAGTTTATTGAAAGCCTGTTTTTTGAAAATTCCCTGGATTTCACTGAGTTTTTATGCCTGGAATAGATGATGGACCGGGATGGGACTCAAGAATACTACAAGCATTCTTCTCTAATATCTAGCATTTATATTGGGCTTTAATATTTTCCTAGAACTTTACATAAATTATCTTGTTGATCCTCACAACAATCCTTTGAGGTAGGTACTAATATCATTCTCATTTTATAGATAAGGAATCCATGGCTGAGAGATTAAGTGGCTTTCCCAAAGTCACACAGTTACTAAATATGCAAGTTAATATTTGAATTCAGACCTTCTTTATTCTGCTTAGATCTTTGACCTTAGATCATAGAATCATTAATTTAAGTGTTAAAAGTGACTTGTGAAGTCATCTAATCAAACAACTTCATTTTACATATGAGGACAGAAATCCAGAGACATAAGTGGTAAAATTGGGACTTGGACCAAATTCTCTGACTTCAATTCTTGTGTTCTTTTTAGTACAATGATATTTAAATACTGTTACTTTGAGAAAATCTTAAAAGAACCTGAACCTATTATGGCAAGGCAGTGTATTCATTCTACTTTTGAACAGCTTTAGTTTTTAGGATTAAAAAATATAGCAATTCCCACATCTAGAAAAGTATATGTACTTGTATTTACTTGCAAGTATATATAATACACTTGATGACAAGGTCAAAATTCAAAAATGGCTTTTATAAACTAGAGCATCAGTAGTATGAATTCTGTAAGGATAAATATGAAGTCTTGAATTTTGGATTCAGAAACTTGAACTCACAGGTACATGAGAGAGGAGGCAATTTATATGAAAAACATATGGTAATTTAGTGTACTCTATGCTCACTGTGAGACAGTAGTACAATGTAGCTGCCCAAAAAAGCTTATGAGATCTTGGGATTCATTAGAAGAGGCATATTTCCAGGAATAAGAAACTAAGCCCATGTCTGATGTATTATGTTCAGTTTTAGTGAATGTATTTTAAAAATATTAATAGTCTATAAAACACAAGTTTAAAAGGCAAGTAGGATGCCAAAGGGCCTTGAGACCATGTTATCTGAGGATTGGTTGAAGATATGAGTGATGTTTAAACTGAAAAAAAAACTGAAAGAGAGATTATACTTGCTCATAATTAACCTACAGGGTAGAACTCTGAAGGAATGCAAATATAGCCTTGATTTCAGAAAAATTAAACTTTCCAAAAATTAGAGCCAGCACAAAGTAGATTAGACTTCTCCAGTAGTAGATTATTTTTCTTCCCTCTCACCATCTGTAATGCTGTTGTATCAAATGAGCAGTAATGTTGCTGAAGGGGTTTGGGATTAGTTATAGATTGGAAGACATAGATTTCCACAGGTCCTTGATTCTGAGATGCTGGGATTGGAGTTAACCTCCATCTAACTCCAAATGGTGTTCCCTATTTTGAAACATCTTCTATAATCTTTTGACCCTTCCTTTAATTCTAGTTTTGACAGTCAAAAAGAGAGGGACATCTGCTGAACTGTTTTTCTGACTCTTTGGCAGTAAATCAAGACACAGTGAGTTGGGAATACAGTGAGGATATGTGGGCTATTTTGTTAGTAAAATAAATACAAATTCTTTTTCATTCTGTATTCAAAGACAGCTAAAATTTTAACTTAGGTAACTGTCTCATTGCATAGGGAAAATGAATATCTCCAAGAAAAGGGAAGATTTCAATCTCTGAATGAACTTTGATTTTTGCCATGTAGGTATAAGTATATGGTTTTCTGAGTTACAGTAATTTTTGAAAAGTGTCCCATTTTCTAGTTATCAGTCTCACTAAACTTAGTATGTTCCTAGTTGATCTATACAATATCCATAGCTGGTCCTATATTATAAAGATTTTTGGCTTAGTAGAACCTGCCAGAGGTAATACTCTAGTAGACTCTCATAGTCTTATGAATCTGTATTTTCTTCATATCATGATGAGGCATTCAAGTTCGTAGCAAAATATCATATGTTTGTTATCTGCCCAACTAGAGCTAAAATGGGAACCAGAGTCTATTGAGCTTGACTATCTATTTTGCAATTTAAGAAACTGGGAGCTAGCAAGGTTAAACTATTTGTCTAAGGTCACACATATAATGTCAAGTCAGTAAGTCAAGTAAGCAAGCATTGATTTTATGTTTACTATGGTCAAATCATGATTCTAATAGCTGGGGATAAAACGAAGGCAATCTGTCCACCTCAAAAAAGGAACCCTCTATGATTTTAAAAAGGTTGTGGAGGAGACAACAAGTGAACAAAGAACTATGTACAAACAGGATAATAGCAGAGGTGATGGACTGTTGTTATAGGGGATAAGGAAAGGCTTTTTGTAGAAGATGGGATTTTAGCTGGGACTTGAAGGAAATAAGGGAAACCAAGAAATGGAGATAAAAAGGAAGAGAATTCCAATTATGGGGATCAATCCACTGAAAATAATCAGTGTTGAGAGGTGGAGTATTTTCTTTGAGGAAAAGCAAAGAGATCAGTGTCACTGAATTGTAAAGTACATAAAGAGGAATAAGATATTAAAAGAATAGAAAGGAAGGAAAGGCCATGATTTGAAGGAATTTAAAGGACAAAATATTTTATATTTGATCTTGGAGGTAGTAGAGAGGCACAGAAGTTTATTAAGTAGTAGTGGTGATGCTATACTCAGTCCTATGCATTGAAAGATGAGAGGCAGATGTAGATCCAGGTTTTTTTTTTTTTTTTTATTTCCAGAGACAGCATTCTTTCCCCTATTCTGTTGTTATTTGTCTTTCATGCTTGAAGAGGACTGTGTTATCAGGGAAGTGATGCCATGAAATGCACATGAACTGAATTTAAGTGAGGGTGAACTATATGTGTCTATGCATATATACATGTATGAATACATGTTTTTGAAAGTGTGGGAATATAAATACTGAAAGTTAGGAAATGAAACACAGATACATTGCACATGCAGTTAATTTTCAAAATAAATATATTCTCCAAAGTAAATAAAAAAAATCTTGCTCAGCTATAACAATTATGCAAACAATTTCCAAGAAATTGCTATCTAGGGGAGAGGGTGGGGGGAAGGAGAGAAAAATTTGGAATAGAAGGCTTTGCAAGGGTCAATGTTGAAAAATTACTCATGCATATGTTTTGCAAATAAAAAACTTTAATTAAAATAAAAAAGAGAGCCATAGAGAAAAAAAAAAGAAGAAAAGGTCAAGAATATCAAGGGAATTAATGAAAAAGCAATACAAAGGATGGTAGCACCAAACCTAAAACTATATTATAAAACAATAGTCATCAAAACTATTTGGTAGTGCCTAAGAAATAGAGTGGTGGATCACTGGAATAGGTTTGATAAGTTTCAAAATCCCTAGATGAAAGGGAAAATTTTAGAAGCAACAATAAAACAATTCAAATATGCTAGAACTATAATCATAATTTCAGAAGATGTATCAGTGGTTTACAGTAAAAGACTGCAGGTTATGGAATACTATCTATCAACAATCAAACGTACTAGTGTTGTGTCTGAAAATATATCCAGCAAATTTAAATATAATATTGAGTGGGGAAAAAAGGGACATTTAATGAATCATCAGTTTTTCAGGATTGTATCTCAAAAAAGCCTGAACTCAATAGAAAATTTAACATATAAGAGCCAACATCAAAGATTAATTACAGACTCAGCAAGGACAAACTCTTTGTTTTATACATGGAAATGCAAATCATATGTCTAAGATTGTCATTAGTAATTGGGTATTCCAAAAGAGATATTGGTATGGAGCTGAGTGTGATATGACTCTAAAAAGTAAAGATGTAAGAAAATATAAAAAAGTAATTATGCTATATGAATGCTATATGCTAAATGAATGAGGTGCAAGGGCAAATAATTAGATGATAGAAGAGAGAAGGGAGTTCTCAAATCCTACTCACATCAGGAATGGGCTAAACAGAAATAATTTATAAGTATCCAGACATCATCCAAACTCCATAAAGAAATAAAAGGGAGAGGGAAAAGGATAAAGTAAATTACAGACATATGTGTAGATCAATGGGAGTGGGATAAATTTTATGAATTCATGTGAAAGGATAAAGAGGGAAGGAAAAGGTGGGATAGGATAAGGTAGGGTACCCAGGAATGTATAGATAAGACAGTGGGATGTAGGCTAATGGAATGGGATTAAGTGGGAGGAAAATGAAAGTTGTCAACAAGTAGAAAAGTAGAATATTTAGCAGGGATAGGAAACAAGAAAAACATATAAATACAATAACAAAATTAGGAGTAGAATCCATTAAGAAAAAAATAGGGAAGTAATCACTGTTCACAAAGTCAAAGTTAAAAAAATTCAATAAAAAGAGAAATCTACATTATATATCAGCCATATTAATATTGTTTTAGAAATATGTGAATGTATGTGTAAATGAATATGAATATATATGTATATATATATGTTTATATATCTGTGTGATCATTTGTATATGTGTATATGTATGTATGTATGTATGTATATATGTATACATAAATGTATTATTTTACTATAGCCTGCTTGGGGAAAGTGAAGGAGGGAGAAAAGGGGAAAAAATAAGGGGAAAAGTTCAAATCAGAGAACAAAAGAAAACCTACAGGGAAACAAAGAAAAGATAGACAGTCATGAATATAATCTCTTCTATTATTATATATGCTTTTTTGAAATGGAAATTTATTGTTACATATTTTTAGTCCTCTCTTATGTTTTATTGTGCACATGACAATTTTCTTCCTTTCCCTGTCTTTTTTCCTTTTTCTATTCTTTTCTATTTTGTATTTAAATTTTAAATAAATAAATACTTTTTTTAAAGAGGGAGTAAAATATAGGAAAGGGAAAGTTAATCTGGGGTAAAAGTCATGTTGGAAAGATAGTTGCAGAAAAAGAAATACCAGGCCAAAGAGTTTGACCTATAAGCAATAGAGGGCCATCAAGTTAGGGGCAGGGAAATGAAATGATCAAACCTATGCATTATGATGAGAGTTGTGTAGATATTTGTTCCAGGAAATCAAGGAATCCAATCATTGGATTATTAAGCATTTCTAATCAAAAGAAAAAAATGATATTGGATGGTAGCCATTAGGATAGAGGATATAGGTGGGAGAGATAGTGCAAATGAAAGATGAAGAACACATGATTACTAATTGGATTGGAGGAATTAGAGGGAGGGTGAATCAAAAATGATTGAGATTTTGAGTCTGCTTGATTGGGGTTATGCCAAGGAGAACAGAAAACTTGTAGAGAGACAAATAAAAACTTTGTGGGGGAAGAAACACAACTTAAGATTTCATTCATATTTTTAAAAAATCTATGAAATGCAACTTTCCAGGGTGAACATTTAAACAAAAATTCTTTATTCCTTTCCATAGAGTGATCTTCATACTTTGTTTGATTATTCTGCTCTTGTATTTTCTCTATGAGCATAGCCTAAGAAAAAAAATACATCCAAAACCCAAAAAGAATTTATGCCCTCAGGAATGACAATATTTTAAATTATAATTGAAAGCCTTAGAAGACCATTAAATGACTTAGGGGGTTAAGATAGCTAGAAGAAGTGGGGTAGAGTGGTATCTTGAAGGTAGATTCAAGAAGATCTAAGTTTAAATCCTCTTTCAGACACTTACTGGCTATGTGACCATCAGCAAGTTACTTAACTCTTCTTAATCTCTTCATTGTAAAAAAAAAAAGGGGGGGGGAGGAGGAGGTAATTATAGCACCTATTTCATAAGGTAATAGGATCAAAAAACCCCACAAAATATCAAAGTGTTTTGCAAGCCACAGCATGTCTTTAAGTGGTAGCTGCTCTAAATAAATTCTTAATAAATGTAATCAATAAAGCTATTGTTAGGATTAAAAGCAATTGGTAAACAAATATTTTTGAGAGTCTTCTATGCTTCTTCTAGTTAAACATGTAAGCTTGAGCTAGCATGTATAAGTAAAGCTTGTATAAATGAGATATGGAGCTGGGATATCTACCTGTGTTAGAACTGGGGAAATGTTCAGATAGTGACAAGCTGTAACAAAATGTGGCCACCCTGGCTCAATGCCCTTTATCCATTATAGCATCACTGTTTCAGGCTAAAGAATTCTGGCAAGCTCCTAGGTGGGTTATTATCAAATTCCCAACTACCACCTCAATTTGGCTTATATCTTTGTAGCTCATATTCATGTATTCTCATATTCTCAATATTTATAAGCCAAGTAATTATATATACACACATACACAAATATATACATTTACACATATACTTATTATATGTGTGTTCATAGATAATTCTCTCTCTCTCTCTCTCTCTCGTAATCTATCTATGGATGTTTTTCAGTTGTTTTAATTGTATTTGACTCTTTGTGACCACATTTGGGTTTTTCTTGATGAAGGCACTGGGATGGTTTGTCGTATTTTCACATAAATATATAATAAGTAACATGTCTATATATACATATATAGATTTTTGTCAATTTATGAGGAAATCCTAATAAAAATAGTTTCTCATACTGTTAACAAAATAGAACTCCCCTCCTTTTTCTGTTCCCCACCTCAACTGTTGCTATGAAGAATATATTGTTTCTATGTCCTTAAGGTCAAAGATCTGTCTCCCCTTCTCGCCTAAACACTGTCCTTAAAGCATCCTGGTTAGGAATTTAGTGCCCACCATCATTCTGCCAGTCATCTTTCTCTCATAAGCACTCTCACACATATATGAGAATAGTATTAGGATTATAAATGTTACAAGCAAGGTAATAGAAGTTGAATACTGGTTAGTTTAGGCTGAAAGTCAGGAGTTAGAGATTGTCTATCTTTTTTACTTTCTTTTTTCCATCAGAAGCAGGGCAAGAAACACCAGGATGTGTGCAAAAATAAAAAAAATGAAGGGTCATAGGAACAAAGACAAAGTTACACCTTAGACATCATTTTAAACACATTTTCCTAAATTCCTTTCTTATTTAAAGGTATTTAATTTTTTCTTAATTATGTCAGACAATCTTTAGCATTTATTTTTATAAGATTTTGAGTTTCAATTTTTTTCTTTCTCTTTTTCCTTCCTTCTAAAATGGTAGGTAATTTGATAAAGTTTTACATGTGCTATCATGTAAAACATATTTCCTTGTTAGTCCCAGTTGTGAAAGAAGAAACAGATCGGGGGCGGAGCCAAGAGGGCAGAGTGAAAATGTGACTCTCTGTGTCCTCCTCTGATCTTCTCTCAAATCAACAATAAAATAAGCCTTTGAACTCATCTTCAAGTCAACGAATCCAGAAATATTTGAACACTGCTTGCTGATATCTCTGAAGAACTTCATATCACGTTTGTTTAACTTGGACAGAGGGAGAAACAGTGATGTAGGTCAGAAGTGAGAGTGGGACTCAGCTCAGCTCATCCTGGCAGAAAGTCCAAACTCCAAACTCCAAACACCTGGAGTTTATCTGAGGCACTCGGGACACTCTGCCCTGATTGGGGGCAGGTGTTCTGGCAGACTTGCCTTGTTTAAGGAGTAATTTGGACTTAGTCCTAGCCCCCATTGGCCCAGCACCTTAAGTTAATTCGCCAAAGTGCCCCAGGGCAAAGAACTTCAGCAGCTGTTTTTCCAAGCCTTAAAGAGACATCCACGCTGTCTTAAAAAAAAATAAAAATGAAGAAGCAAAAGAGAACTCTCACCATATACAGCTTTTATCGAGAAAAAGAAGGGCTGACTCCAGATCCTGAGGTTCCTTTAGACAAAACTCCAGGGGAAGTTATTAAGGACCATCACTGGTCTGTTTTTCAAAAGGCCTTTCTGGAAGATTGCATAAAGAATCTCATAAGAGAGCTGGAGGATAAATGGGAAAATAAATTGAAATCAGTGCAAGAAAGATACAATATCTTGCAAGAAGGATATAAAGCTCTGCAAAAGAGATATGAAAAAGACATCAATTTATTGAAAAATAAAATTACTGAAGTAGAAAAAGAGTGCAATGAACAAAAAAATTCAATTGGCTAGTTACAAAAGGAGCTTAAAAAGGTAACTGAAGAAAATAACACTTTAAAAATAAGAATTGAACAAATGCAAGTGAATGACTAAATAAGACTTCAAGAATCAAAAACAAAAAAAATGAAAAATTAGAAAAAATATGAAATATCTCCTAGGAAAAACAACTGACTTGGAAAATAGATCTAGGATAGACAATCTAATGATTATTGGACTTCCTGAAAGCCATGACGAAAAAAAGAATCTAAACACTATCTTCCAGGAAATCCTGAAAGAAAACTGCCCTGAGATTGTAGAATCAGAAGGCAAAATCACCATTGAAAGAATTCACTGATCACCTCCTGAAAGAGACCCCAAAATTAAAACCCCAAGGAATATCGTGGTTAAATCTCAGGACTATAGCACCAAGGAAAAGATTCTGCTAGCAGTTAGAAAGAAACAATTCAAATACTGAGGATCAATAATTAGAATCACACACGATCTGTCAGCCTCCACATTGAAGGATCAAAGGGCAAAGGAACTTGGACTACAGCCAAGAATAACGTATCCAGCTAGAATGAGCATTATCCTCCAGGGGAAAAGATGGTCATTCAATGATATAGGTGAATTTCACCTATTTCTAATGAAAAGACCAGATCTGAACAAATACTTCAACATCCAAACACAGAAATCATTAGATGCATAAAAAGGTAAAAAGAAAAGGACTCTTGAGAACTTTATTTCTACTTTGGGGCCAGATGGATTTACATGTGAATTCTACCAAACATTCAAAGA
>JAJPUD010004261.1:132746-152952 GCA_023553655.1 Myrmecobius fasciatus | reverse complement strand
TAAGATATTTGGGAATCTATCTGCCAAGGAAAAGTCAGAAACTATACAAACTAAACTACAAAACACTTTCCACACAAATAAAATCAGACCTAATCAATTGGAAAAACATTAAGTGCTCATGGGTAGGCAGAGCGAATATAATAATAATAATGACAATACTACCCAAACTAATCTACTTTTTTAGTGCCATACCAATCAAACTCCCAAGAAATTATTTTACAGATCTAGAAAAAATAGTAGCAAAGTTCATTTGGAAGAACAAAAGGTCAAGGATTTCAAGGGGATTAATGAAAAAAAAGGCAGATGAAGGTGGCCTTGCTGTACCAGATCTAAAACGATATTATAAAGCAGCGGTCATCAAAACCATTTAGTACTGGCTAAGAAATAGAGCAGTTGATCAGTGGCATAGGATAGGTTCTCAGGACAAGCTAGGTATAATGTTAGCAATTTAGTGTTTGATAAACCCAAAGAACCCAGCTTTTGGAATAAGTATTCACTATTCGGCCAAAACTGCTGGGAAAATTGGAAACTAGTGTGGAAGAAATTAGGGCTTGACACATACCTAACATCACATACCAAGATAAGATCTAAATGGGTTCATGATCTCTATATAAAGAATGATATTGTAAGCAAATTAGAGGAACATAATATATTTTACCTCTCAGACCTGTGGAGATGGAATAAATTTATGTCCAAAGAAGATCTGGAACTCCTAATTGAACACCAGATAGATAATTTTGATTATATTAAGTTAAAAAGTTTCTGTACAAATAAAACTAATGCAGACAAGATTAGGAGGGAAGCATCAAATTGGGAAATAATCTTTACATTTAATGGTTCTGTAGAGGCCTCATTTCTAAAACATATAGAGAATTGTCTTATATATATATATATATATATATATACATATATATATATATATATAAGAATTCAAGCCACCCTTCAATAGATAAGTGGTCAAGGGATATGAACAGACAATTTTCAGATGATGAAATTAAAACCATCTCTAGTCATATGAAAAGTTGCTCCAAATCCCTATTGATCAGAGTAATGCAAATTAAGACAACACTTTGGTACCACTACACACCTGTCAGATTGGTTAAAATGACAGGAAAAGATAACAATGAATGTTGGAGGGGATGTGGGAAAACTGGGACACTAATACATTGTTGGTGGAACTGTGAATGGATCCAACCATTCTGGAGAGTAATTTGGAGCTATGCTCAAAAAGTTATCAAACTGTGCATACCCTTTGACCCAGCAGTGTTTCTATTGGGCCTATATCCTAAAGAGATCTTAGAGGAGGGAAAGAGACCCACATGTGCAAGAATGTTTGTGTCAGCTCTTTTTGTAGTGGCTAGAAACTAGAAACTGAGTGGATGCCCATCAATTGGAGAGTGGCTGAATAAATTATGGTATATGAATGTTAATGGAATATTATTGCTCTGTAAGAAACGACCAGCAGGACGATTTCAGAGAAGCCTGGAAGGACTTGCATGAACTGATGCTGAGTGAAATGAGCAGAACCAGGAGATCATTATGCACAGCAACAACAATATGACATGATCATCAATTCTGATGGATATGGCTCTCTGCAACACAGAATTGTCTCAAACCAGTTCCAATTGTTCATTGAAGAAAACCATATACACCCAGAGAGAGGGATATGAAATATGGACCACAACATAACATTTTCATTCTTTCTATTGAGGTTTGCTTGTATTGTCTTTCCTTTCTCTGATTTTCTTTTTTTTTCTTGTAAATAGGATTTTTCTTGCACAACTTGTCAAGTATTTCAACATTATTAACATGTAGTGGACTTCCTGCCATCTAGGGGAGTGGGGAGGAGTGGGGGTAAAATTTGTAATGGAAAGCTTTGTAAAGATCAATGCTGGGGAACTACCCATACATATGTTATACAAATAAAAAGCTTTAATAAAAAAAGAAGACGAAGAAGAAGAAGAAACAGATCAAAGGAGGGAAAACCCACAAAAAAAGGAATAAAGAAGGTGGAAAAGTATGCTTTGATCTGCATTAAGAGTTCATTAATGCTTTATCTGGATATGGGTAACATATTTCTTTGTGAGTCCTTTATATAAGTCTTGAATTATTGTGATGCTGAGAAGAGCTGAGTACTTCATAGTTGATCATCATAAATTGATGCTGATACTGTGTACAATGTTTTCCTGGTCCTGCACATCCCACTTTGTGTAAGTATTTCCAGATTTTTCTGAAATCTGTCTGTTAATCATTTCTTATTGCATAATTGTATTTCCTAACATTCATGTATAATAATTTGTTCAGTAATTCCCCAATTTATGGGCACACCCTAAATTTCTAATATTTTTCCTTCATGAAAAAAGGCTGCTAAAATATTTTTCCATATGTATGTTTTTTTCTCTATTTTTTTAATGATCTCTTCAGGATATAGACCTACTAGTGGTATTGTTATATCAAAGGTTACACATAGTTTGACTGCCTTTTAAGTACAGTTCTAAATTACTCTCCAAAATGTTTGGATCATTTCACAACTCCACTTACAGTACATTAGTATCCTAGTTTTCCCACATCCTATCTAACAAATATCATTTATATTTATTTTTTATGTCATATTAGCCAATCTGATCGGTGTGCAGTAGTACCTCAGAGTTCTTTTAATTTGTATTTCTCTAATTAAAAGTGATTTAGAACACTTCTTAATATGCCTCTAGATAGTTTTGATTTCTTTATCTGGAAACTGTCTGCTCAGTTGGGGATTTTTAGTTTGTTCTTTTTCAAATTTTTAATGTTACATGTTCAATTCATTGCTGTGTTCTTTTCCCCATCTTGTTGATGTACGAATTTAGAGAAATATTTTTTTCTTAAATACTATTTTGGCTACATCCTATAAATTTTGATATGTTGTATCAATGTCATTCTTTTTAATGAAATAATTTATGATTTCTATGATTTATTCTTTGATCCACTTATTTTTAGGATAAGATTATTTAGTTTTCAATTCATTTTAATCTATATTTCCATTGCCCTTTGTTGAATGTAATTTTATTGCATTATGATTTGAAAAGAAAATATTTAATATTTCTGCCTTTCTATATTTGATTTTGAGGTTTTTTTATGGCCCATTTCAATTTTTGTCTAAGTGTCATATGCTGCAAAGAAAAAGGTATTTTCTTTTCTTTGCACTTTCATTTTTCTCCAAAGGTCTATTATTTCTAACATTTCTAATATTCTATTTATTTCCTTAAATTTTTAGTGTTTATTTTTTTAGATGGATTTATCAATTTCTGAGAGGGGATATTTGAGGTCTCCTACTGGTGTAATTTTGATCTCTATTTCTTCCTGTAACTCCTGTAACTTCCTGTATTCCTATAACTTCCTGTAACTTCATTTAACTTTTCCTTTAAGAATTTGGAGGCTAAAAATGTTATGAGCTCTTTTCTTAGTGTCAAGGAATGGGAAATTCAGTGGATGCCCATCAGCTGGGGAATGGCTGAATAATTATGGTGTGTTGAAGTAATGGAATATTATGGTTCTATAAGAAATGATGAGTAGGCTGATTTCAGAAAAGCCTGGGATAACCTACCTGAGCTGATGCTGAGTGAAGTGAGCAGAACTAGGAAAACATTCAACACAGTAACAAGTAGATTATGTGATTACCAACTGTGATGAACTTAACTCTTTTCAATAATGCAGTGATTCAAGGCAATTAATATAGACTTGGGATGGAAAATGCTGATCACATCCAAGAGAGAACTATGGAGACTAAGTGTAGATTGAAACATAGCATTTTCATCTTTTTTATTTGTTTGTTTTTTCTTTCTTGTATTTTCTTCCCCTTTGATCTTATTTTTTCTTGTACAGCATGACAAATATAGAAATATGTTTAAAATGACAGCATATATTTAACTTATATCAGATTGCTTGCTGTCTTGAGGAGGGGGTAGGTAAAGAAGGAATGAAGAAAAATTTAGAACACAAAGTTTTACAAAAATGAATGTTGAAGACTATCTTCACATGTATTTGAGAAAAAAATAATACTGAGAATTTTTTTAAAGGAATTTGTATGCTATGCCATTTGGTCCATATCTGTTTAAGATTGGTATTGCTTCCTTGTTTATAGTACCTTTCAGAAAGAGTTTGTTTCTTTCCTTATCTCTTTTAATTAGGTCTATTTTTGCTTTGACTTTGTAGGAGATCAGAATCGCTATCCCTGTCTTTTTTTTTCTTTTCTTTTTTTAATCTTGGCTGAAGCATAATAGATTCTGCTCCAGTTCTTTATCTTTACTCTATTTGCCTCTCTGCTTCAAATGTGTTTATTGTAAAGAACAGTGTGGGATTTTGGCTTCTAATTCACTCCATTATCTGCTTTCATTTTATGGAAGAGTTCATCCCATTCACATTGACAGTTATGACTACTACCTATGTATGTCCCTTCATCCTATTCTTTTTCTTATATGTCTTTTCTTTCCTTTCATTCTTTCCTTCTTCATTAGTGTTTTGCACCTGTTTATCACTTCCCATGATATGTCTTTTCTTCTGTTAATCTCCATTCCATCTCTTTACTTAATCCCCTCCTACTTAAGGGCTAAGTAAAAGAGATTTCTATATTCCACCGATTGTGTAGTTATTCCCTCTTGGAGCCAATTACTGATGAAAGCAAGGTTCAAGTGATGCCCATTATCCCACTCACATCTTCCCTTTCACTGTAGTAAGTCATCTGCCCTTCTTCATGTGAAATAATTTCTATCATTTTATCTCTCTTTTCCTTCTGCATCCACTGTACTCCTTATTCTCATCCTTTTAAAAAATGTCATTTCTTCAAATTCACGTCATTATACTCTCTAGTTATGTATACTCCTTCTGCCTGTACTAATAGTGATAGGATTTAATTTGGGGGGATTTAATGATTTTATCAATAAGAGCAACAAATTACTGAAAGGATGATCATTTGGACATCTTTTAGACCAAAGATAATCATGGACAAACTTGTGTATCAAACACTTCATCAATGAGAAAGGAAAAAGAGAAAGAAGGATGGTTCCTTGACAAAATCAAAGGGAGTAATCCTCTTTGATAAGTAGCTCTTACAGATAAAAGACACAAAGGGAAAAAAAGTAGATGTCTCCCTTCTTTGGGAAAAAGTTACCTGTCTCCCTTCTTGTATAAATATCTGATGCAATCCTGTGGTTCTGGTGTGGTTTCAGAGTGGTTCTTCTCTAGCTCAGGTCACATGTACAAATTTCTCTTTTTCACTACAAATATCCTAAAAATTGGTATTCATAACCAGATAAGATAATGAAAATTAGCTGAAACTCCATGTCTCTATTAGAAAATCAAATTGGAATTTTTTTGAAGAGAGAATTAATTATTTTAGATTGGCCAATTTTCATGTTAATAAACTATTTATTACCTATCAGATCTATCATCTAGATATCCTCTATCTATCTGTATCTCATTATCTATCCATCCATTTATACATCATCATCTATCTATAAATTCATCATCATCTATCTATTCATCCTTCCATCCACTATCTATCCATCATCTATCTATAAATATCTGTATATTTGTCTCCATATACAAATAGAAATTAGAAAACATTTTAGATGAATTCAGATAAAAATGAATTTATTTAAAAGTTGCTTGATTTAACTTCAGTTGTAACAAAAAGTTCTGAAAAAAATACCTAACCAATTAATTTTAAGTAACCAGATTTTAAAGCAGTGCATATCAAGTAAGTTACTTACAATAAAACCTTCAACTTCTAGCTATATTTAAATGGATAACTCCTTGAAAAAGTTGGTGTTACAAGATGAACTGCACTGATAGTCCTTTCCTTAATACAGAAAAAATAGTTCTTATATTAGCTAAATAACAGAACATCCTGGCTTGACAAATCTATGCATCATTTGCCTAATTATCCCCCTAACATTGAAAAATGAAAGAACCTTAAACCAGAAATATGTGGCTAATAACAGCAGTCAAGGCTAAATACTTAATCACTTACACATCTTACTATGTATAGTAACTCAGGTGTGCTCCCAAGATTAGTTTAAAAAATATTTAATATTATCTTCATACTTGTCATCTGACATGATTAAAAAACTTTGCCACAAAATAAGAGGGACATAAGGAAAAATGTTACCTTATTTTGATGTTACTTCCAGATAAAAGCTATGTAGATGGTCAATTTGCATTTAGCCAGATGGAATATTTTCCATTCCATAAATAACATTTTGGAAAAACTGAATCAGGGCAATACTGCCTCAATTCATGTCAATAGTTATTCTCCCAGCCTTTTCCTTGAAAACTCTAGCAATGGTTTATGAATATAAAGCCCCATAAGATTGCTGGCATTATGGATCATTTACTTTATAGATCTGGATGATCTTACCTGGGATAATAAGTTAGCAGTGTTATAAAATGTTAAATAAAAATTTCTAATAATCAAGAGTTTCAGGAGGGCTCAACCCTGCACATGTTAGACAATACATATTAATTATAATCTCACACTGCTAACAGTAAAAGATTCACAGAAAAAAATTACAACTTATTTTGATATAACTAGTACTCATCCTAAGTAGATGATTTCCCCTTTTAAGTTCAACATTACACAATAAAATTTTCAACAAAATAAGATTCGAGATTGTAAATATTGTAATCCTAAATAGTATGTAGAAAAGATTTTATTAAAACTTTGTCTAGAGGAACAAAACATTCAGATAGTAATCATGCTCAAATGGATATAACATCAGATTTCCCAGGTAAGGTAACAAGGCAGCTTACAAATTATTATATTTTCCTTTCTTTTTTTTTTACCTATTTAAGCTTTTCTTGAGTCTTGATATTACAGATAAATATTTTTGTTTAATTCTGGTCTTCTTATGAAAGCTTGCAATTCTATTTTATTGAATGACCATTTTTTCCCTTGATGTATTTTATTTAACTTTGCAGAGTAAGTAATTCTTGGTTGTAGTCTCAGCTCCTTTGCCTTCCAGAACATCATGTTTCATGGCCTCCAATCTTTTAATGTTTTAGCTGTGAAGTTTTGTGTAATTCTTATTGTGGCTCCCCAATACCTGAATTATTTCTTTCTTGCTAGTAGTATTTTTTCATTTATCGACTAGTTCTGAAACGACTATAGTATCCCTTGGAGTTTTTATTTTGGGATCTCTTTTCTGAAAGATTAGTAGATGCTTTCAATGCCTATATAGCCCTCAGGATCCAGGACATTAGCAGTTTTTCTTAACAATTTCTTGAATAATGATATTCAGGTCTTGCTTTTGATTACGACTTTCAAGTAGCCCAATGGTTCTGACATTGTCTCTCTCGTATTTATTTTTCAGGTCAGTTGTTTTTCCCATGTGGTATTCTACATTTTCTTCCCTTTTTTCTTTTTTTAAAATTTGATTTATTTCTATATCTTATAGAGTCATAAACTTCCACTTGCTCAATTATAACTTTTAAGAAGTTATTTTCCTCAATTAGCTTTTGTACTTTCTTTTCCATTTGGCCATTTAAGCAGTTGTTTTCTTTTTTCAAGCTGTTGACTTTTTTTTCACAATTATCTTGCATCACTTCATTTCTTTTCCCACTTTTTCTTCTACCTCTCTTATATGATTTTTAAGCTCTTTTTTTGAGTTCTTCCATGAGTTCTTTCTGGATTTCAGACCATTTACCAATTTTCTTTTGGGTTTTGTCAATGGGTGTTTTTTATATTATTGTCTTCTCAGTTTGGATTTGACTTTTTCTGTCATCATAATCTGCTATGGTCAGATTCTTTCCTCTTTGTTTTGTGGCTTTCCCTTTCTTTTAAATTTGAGTGCTCCCGTTTTGGTCTTTTCGTGCCTGGGACTATAGATCCTGGCTACTTAACTGGTGCTGCACTGATGTTGCTCTGAGGCCCACAAGGGACTTCTGCGTTTAGAGCTTTACTGAGGGGTGGGATCAGTGTTGGCAGGTTCTGCTGGAAGCTGTTGAGGTCTGGCAGCTTCTCTAGTATTGAGCTGGCTTCTAGTGGGGGTGTCTGGTATGTGCTGAGGTTGGTAAAGTGATCTGGCTGCTGTGTCTGTCTGCTCAGAGATATGATGAAGGCTATAATAGGGCCTGGATGTTGGACCCTGCCTGTTTACTGGGACACTGGTAGGATTGGTAATTAACTATTTGCCATGGGCTACACTGAGATATATTGAAATCTGGGAAGATCCCTCTTTGCCTGGGCCTGGAAACCTGGACACTGGACAATACCTGTTTGCCCAGGTCCATGCTGAAGCATGGACAAGTCTTGCTATTGGAGGTTGCTTCTTTCCTGAGGGACTATGTTGAAGCATACAGTGGTTCTCAGACCTGAAGTCTGCTGTTGCCAAGGTTATGTTGAAGTATGTAAAAAGTATTGACATTTACCTGCACCACCACACAGGGCCTCAGAATCTCTCATTAGTTTGCTCAGGTAGGTCTTGCAGGTAGCTTGCTGGAATGCTTCCTTACATGGACTTCATTCATTTTTACCCTGGTGAGACAGATCTTCCCTTTCAATCTTTCAAGTTTTTTTAGGTTTAAAGATTGCTTCACCCTATCTTTTTGCTGTTTTTGCTGTTCCAGGATTTTGTTTTGGGGTGATATTTTATGGTTGTTTGGAGATAAATATGGGAGCATTGTGACAATGCAATGCTTACTTCACCCTCTTGGTTCCAGGAAATCAGATTCATATTTTTCTAATTTTAACTTGTTTAACAGTTTAACAAATGTATTCTTTCTATCTTTTTCCTTCTCTGGATTCAATCTGTTTTCTCCAATAATTCCCTTCCAGGATCAAAGGTCATGATGGACAATTAAATAGAGGGAATGATATTAACAACTATGTGCACAAAAAGATAAATTCAAGACAAATTGTAGATAACATCAGATGGAAGATATTAAGATTAAGAAAGCATAGGAAAGGTTTCTTGTAAATGTCAGACTTCAGCTAATACTTAAAAATCAGGGAAGCCAAGAGATGGAAATGAGGAGGAAGAGCATTTCAAACTTAGGGGATAGCCAATGAAAATGTATGAAGTCAGGAGATAAACTATTTTGTATAAGGAACAAGGAATTCAGTATAGAGTGTGTAAGGAATAAGGAGTAAGGGGATATCAAGTTAAAAAGTTTTTGTGCAAACAAAATGAATGCAGACAAGATTAGAAGGGTAGCAGTAAACTGGGAAAATATTTTTACATCCAAAGGTTCTGATAAAGGCCTCATTTCTAAAATATATAGAGAATTGACTCAAATATATAAGAATTCAAGCCATTCACCAATTGATAAATGGTCAAAAGATATGAACAGACAATTTTCAGACGAAGAAATTGAAACTATTTCTAGTCACATGAAAAGGTGCTCCAAGTCACTATTGATCAGAGAAATGCAAATTAAGACAACACTTTGGTACCACTACACACCTGTCAGATTGGCTAAAATGACAGGAAATGATAATGATAACTGTTGGAGGGGATGTGGGAAAACTGAAACACTGATACATTGTTGGTGGAACTGTGAACAGATCCAACCATTCTGGAGAGCAATTTGGAGCTATGCTCAAAAAGTTATCAAACTGTGCATACCCTTTGACCCAGCAGTGTTTCTATTGGGCCTATATCCCAAAGAGATTTTAAAGGAGGGAAAGGCACCCACATGTGCAAGAATGTTTGTGGCAGCCCTTTTTGCAGTGGCAAGAAACTGGAAATTGAAAGGATGCCCATCAATTGGAGAATTGCTGAATAAATTATGGTATATGAATATTATGGAATATTATTGTTCTGTAAGAAATGACCAGCAGGACGATTTCAGAGAGGCCTGGAGAGACTTGCATGAACTGATGCTGAGTGAAATCAGCAGAACCAGGAGAACATTATACACAGCAAAAAGACTATACGATGATCAATTTTGATGGACATGGTTCTCTTCAACAATGATGTGATTCAAACCAGTTCCTATTGTTCAGTGATGAAGATAGTCATATACATCCAGAGAGAGGCCTGTGGCAACTGAGTGTGAACCACAACACAGCATTTTAACCCTTTCTGTGAATATTTCCATGCATTTTGTTTTCCTTCTTAGGTTGTTTTTTCTTCTTCTCTTTCTAGATCTGATGTTTCTTGTGCAGTAAGATAACTGTATAGATATGTATACATGTATTGTATTTGTCATATAATTTATCCTACTTAGCATGTATTAGATTACCTGTCATCTAGGGGTGGGGGGTGGGGGGAAGGAGGGGAAAAGCTTGGGAAAAAAAGTTTTTGCAAAAAAGGAGTAAGGGGTAAGAAGGCTGGAAATTTAGAAAGGGACCAGGTTATGAAGGACTTTAAAAAGCAAAGAGAGGATTTTATATTTGGATATGAAGATGATAGGGAAATTTTGGAATTTATTGAATAGAAGGAAGACAAGGTCAGACATGTTTTAGGAAGATCACTTAGTAGACTGAAGGATGGATAGGAATAGAGGGGATACTTGAGGCAAGAAGAACCTTTGGAATAAATAAACCACACAGAGAGGATATGCAGGAAATGTTGGGCAGGTAGAAATAGCAGAACTTAGTTATTGACTGGTTATGGTGGGATGCATGAGTGAGGAATTAGGATGTCACCTGGTTTGACTGAGAGGACAGTGACACCCTAGGGAAGTTAAGAAGAGGAGAGAGTTTATGAGAAAAGGATTATGATTTTTGTTTTCATAACATTGAGTATTATTCTACTGGGAACAAAGTATTTAATGTCTATGGACCTCACTTTCCTCATATATATAATGAGAGGTTTGGACAAGATGATTTCAAAGTTTCCTTCCATCTCCTATATCTGTGATTTTATGACCTTTACTGGTAAAAAAAGTTTAGCCCTTTGATTGTTAGCCAAACTCTGAATTTTGTGTATAATATCCTATCTATAAATTCCATGTCCCTTGTTCTCTACTTTCCAAAAAATTCCTTGGATTTCTCATCTCTTGTGTTTTTTTTCTAATCAGAGAACAGAATGTACTAAATACAAAAGATATAGTGGAAGAATGTGGAGATTTAAAAACACATAATATAATTCCATTTGTAAGTTATATTTTCATTTCTCATAGATGTAGGCACAATCTTAGGATTTAACAGTGGCAGAGGCTTAGTGCTATTAATCATGCCCTCTAGAAAAGATACAACAGCAGAGGACTGTATGGAGTTTTAATTATAGTCATTGTGGGAGATGTCAGCATGCTGTAGTCAGAGCTACATAGCCCTGCTATTCATCACGAGGCAAACACAAATTCACATGTAACCTTATCACGTGGTTTATTAGAATCATTTAAATAAATCATGCTATAGAACAGCAAGCTAAGATGTCTTTCAGTGGAAGGAAATGTAGAATGAATCACACTTGCTCAAAGAATATTAACACTGCCTACCTGACTACAAAACTATTTAGAACTACAGGGCTAAAATAAATCACTGATAACAGCAATTTGCCTAGATATTTCATAAAGGATGAACTTTTTTGGATTAGAAACAGCATTTAGAAACAGCATGACATAATAATCAGGAAAGCTTTACCATAAAGTCACAAATATTTAGGTACAAGTCATGCCCCTGATGCATGCTACCTGGGGGATCAAGAATGCATTGTTTGACCGCTTAATGTCCTGGACATTTTTATAAGATAATAGTTAGGTAGCTTGATTTATGTTGGTGGAGGGAATTTCCACACCACAAGTCTGAAGTATTATTAAAATTACAGATTTAGACTCTTCTGTACTCTTCCCATTCATGTGATAGTTGTTAGCGGACAATTTCCAAGTTGGAAGGATGGGAATAGTTTCAGGAATAGAATTAATGGTTAGGATCTTGGACCTCTTATTAAAGTTTGTTTATATAGATGAAGAAATAATCTATTATTCAAAAAGTATTCAGATCCAAAATTGTTTTTAAGGTGGATAAATCCAGTTCATTTAGACAAGCCTTTGTCAAGAACCTACCACATGCAAGGAATAATTAGGTCCTGTGGATAGAACAACAGAAAATGAAATTATTTCTTCTCTTAAGTAACTATTGAGGAAGGGAAAGTTGTATATCTACTTAATAAAGTTAGATTCTCTTTAACAGAGAACTGTGCTAGGGATTGAAATATGATGAAATCACTATTCCTGCCTTAAGAGCTTGAAAACTTTAAGACCCAGTGAATAAATGAATCAATCCATCAGTCAACTTAAATATTTGTTTATTAAGTGAGTACAATGTATAAGAAACCATGTCATATGCAAAGTATTAAAAAAAACCCAATAAGACATTTCCTACCCTTAAGAAACTTATACTTTACTAGATAAAGATAAGTAGAGAATAGGATAGAGGTCAGTGTTAAGAAAATGTTTTTTTTTTAATTTTTATAATCTCTAATGATCTGTATGATTGTCCTACTTGTTCTTTCTACCCCATTCTCTGAAATTTGTGAAACAATCATAGATTTAAAACTGGAAGGGGCTTCAGAGGCTATCTAGTTGAATCCCTTGACTTTACAGATGAGGAAACTGAGACTCAGAGAGTGTGTGATTAAATCATGTGTCTGGTCTTCCAGCATTCTATCTACTCTGCAACACTCTATCTCCAGTCAGATGTCTTATTTGCAAAGCAAATATTGTTTCCTTTTTGTCTTTGTACATATAAAGCTTAATAACTCGGCACACAATAAGCACCAAAGAAATTGTTGATTAATTGTTATATATGCTCTGCATACTATATTGGGCCTGCTACTTATAACCTATATGACCTGGACAAGTCCTTTGTCTTTTCAGTTACCAGTTTCTGCAATTTTCAAATTGATGGAAGTTGGAATATTCTGGCAGAAATCTATGATTCAGTCACTCAGACTTCCAGGACACATTGCAGTTAGGGCTATACTGCTGTAGTTCTAGCTCTTGTCATCTCAACTCACTTGCTTTTCTCTTCTGGAAGTTTTACTCCTCAGTGAATTTTCTCCTCCATTCAGTTACTCTGTATTCACTTTATTTCCAAGCTCCTTCAGACCCAAGAACTCTTGGACACTTTAAATACATGCTAATTTCCTGTCTTGTCCATCTTTCACTACAATCAGGTCAGTTTTCAATATCCAACATAATAACACAAGTCTGAGATCAATTCTTGTTGCTATTAAGTGGAACTGAAGGAAAAAAATTGTGTCTAATGGCATTGGATGCACAGCTACTTCACTAATATCTGAAACTTCTAACAGAACTTTCAGGTAAGAAGGAAGAGAAAGCAGCAAATGTAAGAATAGTTAATGATGTAAAAAAAGATCCACAAAAATGTGGTGTCATGAAAAACAAAGGAACCAAAAATCTCAGGAAAGAGGAGTGGCCAGCAATATCCAATTTTACAGTGAAGCTAAAGAGGATAAATTCTTGAAATAAGCCATTGAGTTTGTTTATAAAGAATTAAATGGGCAATACTGATGCAAAAAAGGGACATTGGAATATTTTTTTTCAAATGCACAGGAAGGAAAAGAAAGTAATTCAGAAGAAACATTAAAGCAAACAGTTTTAAAAGTTATGTGAAATTTGCTTTAAAGAAAAAAAGCAAATAACATGAAATGAAGATGCACAATTTTGTATATAATAATCATTCTACATCCTGCTGTATGCATGTATATAGCAGATATTTATTTTTCTAAAATATTTGGTTTTGGTTGCTAAAATTCAGAATTAAAATAAAATAAAAATGTATACAAAACATTTTGGTGAAATTTGAAAGAACTCTTCTGGTGGTAGGCCAGAAGTAAATTTATAGGGGAATTAAGAATAAGTGAATTTTGAAGAAGGGGATGTACCAGATGTAGATATCATTTAAGAAAGGTTAGAATCAAAAGGAAGAGTCAGGATTGTAGGTGTTGCTGAAACCTCCATGTAAAATGGAAGAACCTATTCATAGTATTGTGTTTTTGTCTTTTGTAGTAGAAAGAAGAGGATTGAGGTCTGAGTATCAGTGCAAGTCCTATCACTAAATAATTTTGTGATATTGAGAAAGTCACTCTTTGGTTTTTGGTTTTCTTGTATGTAGAATAATAGCACTGGGCCAGATGATTTTCAACTTGACAAGTTCATGATCTGATTTTTCTCTCTTCAAACTGATACCAGAGCTTGCTTCAACTTAAGCTCCTGTACTCATTAAAGGTAAATTTAAAAAAAACAGACTGTAGTATAACATTTTCAATGCCAGAGACCATATAAATCAATTCAATCTCCCGAATTTACTTTTGAGGAAACTGAGTTCTCAAGATTTGTCCAACATCAAATCCTTGTCATGACTAGTTATATAAGAGATATTTCAATGATACCAGCATAGTATTGGTTAAATATCTTATTGAGGGTACGTAGTTAAAAATACTTTGGTTAATTCTCATGTGGTTGCATACATACATAATTTGTCCAGCTAAATTTAATGCTTCTTAAGCACAATTGCTATGCAGCAATTTCTCACCTTGAGTTCCTAATAGAGGAGGAACTTAAATAAAGGTTTGTTGATAATGCTGATTTACTTACATTAAAACACAGAAAAATATGGGGAACTGCATCTTCTGGAAAAAGTTCAGGATTATTTAGGTCAATTAGTGAGTCATCTGGGTATGAACACTAGTCGGATCTATGGGAATGAATGCCATATTTCAGAAAACAGATGTGTAGGGAGAACATGGAACCAAAATGCACAGCCCTGGGGAGTCTGACAGCTTGTGGGAGGTAGGTTGATGGGTATTCTCCATAGTAGAGAATGTAGGAAGGTTTGGAAAGTAGGAAATAAATCAGTTATGACTACCTTATGTTAACTAAGGTTGAGTTATAGGAAGGAGAAATCAGTGATCTGTAGTCTGAAGAAAGTTTGGTAAGGAAAATCAGAGAGATTCAGGAAGTGAATGAGAGCAAGTGAGCCTGACAAAATATAAATAGCAGATACATATGACATGCCCCAGGTACTTGGAGACAAAGAAAGGCCAATACAGTACTGCTTAAATGAAGCAATGTATGGGTATTTAAGAGTGGGGTTTTTTGGTGGTTATTTTTATACATACTGGTACTTTCCATTATTCATTTTTTCTTCAAATAATGTGCACAGGATTTTATAATCAACTATCTAAATGCAATGTGGTACTCAATTAAACAACATTAACATTATTATTTGATAATTGAATACTCACTTAGTTAATTTATCTTGGAGTCTTAAGTGTGATTCATTCATTTCTGTTGGGAAAGGATGTGAGTTAGCACAGGTCTTTAAACAGAAATCAGAAGACCAGTAAAATCTTCCCTGTGGATCAGTAGAGAAATGCTTGTGCAAATGATTTCACCAAAAAGCCCCATGCTGTCTGAAACAGACTTGCACTCTCAGCTTCAGTGTCTGGGCAATAAACTTGTCAGACAGTCCCTCTCCTAACCTCCAGCTGGTGTTTCCTTCCTCTTGCCAGGGAAGAAAATCAGTAGGGAGTAAGACAAGCAGAATGATGAGTACTAGTGACTATCAAAATCCTTGCCAAGTCCACAATCAGTAATATGCCAATTTGTTTTAAAATTGCTTTTCTCCTGCTTGGATTAAAGCTCTGTCCATATAGATGTTATTTTCAGACTGGAGTTTGCAAATATATTGGAAGAGTTGGCAGCTGGCATATGCTAGGTTGTGAATATGTCAAATCTGCATGAGAGGGATAACTGGACAAGCATATGCAAGATAGTTCTTTCTTCTGCCTGTGGAATTCTTTTTGATTTCATTGAGCACCCTGTATTAAGAAAATTGAGTTTAGCTTACTTGAACCTTCAATTCTTTTCCACAACACAGTTAGTTCAGTTATTATCCTGGCTGAATGATGCTGTTTATATATAGGTTGAAGACTTGCCTCCAAGAACCCTTCTACATTAAATCTGAGATTTTCTGATTCCTGGTCATAAGTTATAGCACAAGAATCGCCCTGGCATTCATTTTTACCTTTTGTTCATAATTAAGCATCACACATAGGCTGAATCCAGGAAGCCCAGTGTTAAATCCTTTCTCAGACACCTAGAAACTTTGTAATCCAAAATAAGAAACCCCTCCCTGGCTTCAGTTTTTTTTCATCCATAAAATGAAGATAATAATAGCATTTACCTTGTAGAGTTAGTATGTGGATCAAATAAAATACATATGTAAAATGCTTTGCCACCCTTAAAGTACCATACCTGTGATGATCATTGAATCAGTAACATCAATAAGGAACATTTTGTCCAACTCCTTCCCTTTTACAGTGACATTGAGAAGTTGTGACATCCAAGCTTGGAAAGGGCTGGTTGTTTTCCTCCCTTGGACAAAAGGTATACCTCACATATTTGTTGTTGTTCAGTGGTGTTTGACTCTTCATGACCTTGTGGACCATACTGTCCATGGGATTTTCTTGGTGAAGTTGCTAGAATGATTTACCATTTGCTTTTCAGTAGATTAAGAGAAATAGAGTTTAAGTGAATGATCCAGGATTACACAGATAGTAAGTTGTCTGAGATTGGATTTGAACTCAGGTCTTTCTGATTCCGGGCCCAGCTCTCTATCCATTGAGCTATCTAGCTGCCCCCATCTCACACACAGTGGATGCTTAATATATATTAAATGAAGTAACTCAGAATTAGAAAAAATATGGGTGACTTCTTTTGTTTAGATTAACAATATTTTTAAAATGAAGCTTATCAAAATCTTAAAACAAATAAGGACCCCAAATTACTTCCCAAACCTCATTTAATTAGTATAGTTATTCATTTATACACAACACAGAGTATTTACTATACCAAAATCTTGAAATACCAAATTCTCATGAAATATTGTTTTAAAATGCAATTAATATGACTAAACAATGGAATATTACTATGCCATAATCAGAAATGAATATAAAGAATGCAGAGAAACATGTAAAAATTTGATGCAAATGAACTAAGAAGAACCAGGAAAACAATATACACAATGACTATAGCAAGTAATAATAACAACAAGAAGAACCACAAAGAAACTGAATGTTGTATGGTTATATTATAATCAAGCTCATTCCCAAACAAGAGATGATGAAAAGTGTCCTTTGCAAAAAAGTGTGGGACTATGGTGTGGAACATTAAATATACCATCAGAGTTGATTGATGTGTTGGCTAATTTTGCAAATCTGTCTCCTTCCTTCTTTCCATTTTGTTTTTTATTATGAAGAATAGTTCAGAGTCTCTATAGAAATTAAGGTGATGTGTAAATAAAAAAATCAATAAAATTAAGAATACATTTTATAAAAGTATATTTTTTTCTGTTCCAATCATATGGGATTGGCATATACCTCCAGAGGGGGACCACTTGCAAAAGTTTGTTGTTTAGTTATATCCAACTCTTTGTGACCCCTTTTGAATGTTTCTTGAAAAAGATATCAGAGTAGTTTGTCATTTCCTTCTCCAGTTCATTTTACAGATGAAGAACTGAGGCACAGTTAAGTGAATTGTCCAGGATCACACAACCAGTAAGAATTTGAGGCTATATTTAACTCCAGTCCCAGCACTCTGTTCATTCTGCCACCTAGCTGCTCTAAAAAGTTGTTCAGACAACAAATAGATAATTTTGATTATATTAAGTTAAAAAGTTTTTGTACAAACAAAACTAATGCAGACAAGATTAAAAGGAAAGCAATAAAATTTTAAAATCAAAGGTTCTGATAAAGGCCTCACTTCTAAAATATATAGAGAATTGACTCAAATTTATAAGAATGGCTTGAATTCATATGTTGGAAGGGGTATGTGAAAACTGGGACATTAATACTTTTTTTGGTGGAATTGTGAATGAATCCAACCATTCTGAAGAGCAATTTGGAACTATGCTCAAAGGGCTATACAATTGTGCATACCCTTTGATTCAGTAGTATTGCTACTGGGCTTATATCCCAAAGAGATCTTAAAGGAGAGAAAGGGACCCATATATACCAAAATGATTGTGGCAGATCTTTTTGTAGTGTTAAGAAACTGGAAACTGAGTGAATGCCCATCAGTTAGAGAACAGCTGAATAAGTTATGGCATATGAATGTTATAGAATATTATTGTTCTATAAGAAATGATCAGCAAGATGACTTCAGAGAGACCTGGATAGACTTATGGGAACTAATGCTAAGTGAAATGGTTAGAACCAGGAGATCATTGTACACAGCAAGATTATATGATGATCTGATGTTTCTTGTGCAGTAAGATAACTGTATAGATATGTATACATGTATTGTATTTGTCATATAATTTATCCTATCTAGCATGTATTAGATTACCTGTCATCTAGGGGTGGGGGGGGGGGGAAAGAAAAGAAAAACCTGGGAAAAAAAAAGTTTTTTTTGCAAAGGGCAAAGTTGAAAGGTCACTCATATGTTTTGCAAATAAAAAGCTTTATAAAAAAATAAAGCAGTGGTCACCAAAACAAAAAAAAAAAAAGATTATATGATGATCAATTCTGATGGATGTGGCATGAGGTGATTCAGGCCAGTTGCAATGATCTTGTAATGATGAGAGCCATCTTACACCTAAAGAGAGAACTGTGGGAACTGAGTGTGGATCACAATATAGCATTTTCTTTTGTTGTTTGCTTGAAATTTATTTTCTTTTTCATTTTTTTTCCTTTTTTGATCTGATTTTTCTTGTGCCACAAGACAATTGTATAAATATGTATGCCTATATTGGATTTACATATATATTTTACCATGTTTAACATATATTAGATTACTTGCTATCTAGGGGTGGGAGTGGGGGAAGGAGGAGGAAAATTAAAACACAAGGTTTTCCAAGGGTCAATGGTGAAAAATTATCCTTGCATGTGTTTTGAAAATAAAGAGCTTCAATAAAAAAATGAAAACTGTCTAAAAAAGGAAGAAAGAAAATAAATCACTCTACTAATTGAAATATTAGATTTCAACTAAGTTTTCACCTACATTAAGGATCTGAGAAGAGAGCTAGAATACTGAAGTACTAAAGTACTCTGGGCATTAGTTTTTAGAGTAGTGGATCTCAAGTCAGGAAACCTGGGTTCAAATCCTCACTGTTGAGTAAGACACTTTTCTGTGGAGATCTATCAAACAAAAAATTATTCTGAATTACCTCAAAAAAAGGAATAAAATGTCCAGAGACCAGCAAAGTTGCAGTACGGTAGTCATTGCCTTAACAATAATCACCGCTTATAACATGGTTTGAAGTATATAGCCCCTCTATGAAGAAGGAAGCACCAGTGCTACTCACATTTTGCAGATAATAGAACTGAGGCTCAGAAAGTTACACTGACTTTCCCATAGTCACACAATCCCTAAGTAGCAAAGCCAGATTTCAAATCCAGATCTCCTATCTCCATTTCCAGTGTTTTCCTTTTTTTCTTTTGTACTGCATTAACCACATTGTATTTAAGCCATAGAAAAAGACAGTCAATTTTACAACATGCAAGTAGAGCTTGGGGAAAAGAGCATAAAGGGAGCAATCAAGAGCCTGGATTGCAGTTCCACTGCCTCAATTTGATCTCAGCCTCAATTTCATCATCTAGAAAATGTGGTAAGGTAGAAAAATGTATACAAAAGTATACATTTTTAAGCATAATTTTTATCAACTCCCGAACTTTCATGACCCTAAGGTGTTTCTCAGTTGTCTCATATTGAAAATTCTTGATGATATTGGAAAACTTGCATTTCTTATGTTTTTATTTCTTTATTTAGTTGGTAAATTAATATCAAGCCCATGTCTTCAACCTCAGAGATGTCATAGTCTCAAATTCTTTAGGGTTCGGTGTAGATTGTTCAGTAGCCAGAGAGCCGGGACATAGTAATCTATATTGTGATATGTTAAAGTGGCTAAAACGATCCATTGTTCTATACTTTGCTCCCTGCCCTTCCATATTAGTCATATTCTCTTGAATATTAAAAGAAAAAAATTTTCTTACAGCTTAGCTGACTAGACATAAACAAATTCCGAAATATATTTAGGGAGATTTCAATATAATTAACAAATATGATAAAATACTTCCACACTGTTTAAGAACATTGAGTTAAAAAAAGAATCATATTAAAAGTCTCTATTTCTTAAATATCTATTAAAGTAGTATTTAATATTCACTTAATTATTTTAAAATATATACATATACCAGTAAAGGCTAGGAGAAAAAAAAGTTGAAATGGAATCAAGAGATGATACTATCCTGATTCAAAG
>JAJPUD010004261.1:116643-127746 GCA_023553655.1 Myrmecobius fasciatus | reverse complement strand
ATGTCTATGGTGAGAGCTCTCTTTTGCTTCTTCATTTTTTTTAGACAGCGTGGATATCTCTTTAAGGCTTGGAAAAAAACAGCAGCTGAAGTTGTTTCACCTGGGACACTTTGGCAAATGAACGTAAGGTGCTGGGCCGGTGGAGGCTAGGACTAAGTCCAAATTACTCCTTAAACAAGGCAAGTCTGCCAGAACACTTGCCCTCAATCAGGGCAGAGTGTCCAGAGTGCCTCAGATAAACTCCAGGTGTTTGGAGTTTGGAGTTTGGAGTTTCTGCCAGGAGGAGCTGAGTCCCACCCTCACTTCGGGCCTACACTGAGTCCACTGTTCATTCCTCTGTCCGAGTTAAACAAACCTGATATGAAGTTCTTTAGAAAGCAGTGTCCAAATAATTCTGGATTCGTTGACTTGAAGATCAGTTCAGAGGCTTATTTTATTGTTTGTTTGAGAGAAGATCGGAGGAGGACTCAGAGAGTCATGTTTTTACTCCCCCATCTTGGCTCCACCCAACCAAAAATATCTTGCTTTGGATTTTCTTAGGGTCTCACCAAAAGTTTCCTCTTCTTTCATCCTCTATCAATTCTTTGATGCTTTCTGTCACTTTCTCTGCCTTTTTTTTCATCTCACATAATGGAGTGGCTTTTCTCCTTAAAAGGCAATCCCCTCTCCCATTGCATCCTATCTTTTCCAGTGTATTGTCCCATCTATCACTCTCATACTCTCATTTATATTTAATATCTCCTTGTCTATTGGCTCCTTTCCTACTGCCTAAAACCATGCCTATATCTTGCTCATTTTCATAAAAAAAAATCTTCACTTGCCCAGTCATCTTCGGTAGTTATCTTATTTCACTCCTTTTTGGGGAGGCAAGAATTCCTTGAGAAGGCAAACTACAAATGTATACATTTTCCTTTCCACTTTTTCTCTTTTTGACTCTTCACAATTGGGTTTCTCATTTCATCATATAACGAAACTGCTTTCTCCAAAATTAGTCACAGTCTCTTAACTGCTAAATCTAAAATCCCTTTCTCAATTCTCATCTGTTGGTTAACTTTGACATATTCTCTTTCTTCTTGGTTTTTGTGACTCTTCTCTCCTGGTTCTCCTTCCTAGTCTCCTTTGCTAAATCATGACATGGAAGGGATAACTGTATATTACTGTTGTAGGTGCCATTATTCCAGGCACCCAGATTCCTAACCTATATGTCATCCTAGATTCATCATTCTCTCTCATCCTCATATTCCATCTGTTGCCAAGACCTGCCAATTTTACTTCATGATATTTCTTCTATATTCCCTCCTCTCTTCTGACTACTGACTTTCTCTTAATAATATCCAAATTATCCTATATGTAACTAGTTTATATATACCTGTTTTCCTACTGTATTCTTTACATAAAGTTCTTGGGAGGAGGTCCTGTCTTTTACCATTCTTTTTATCGCCAACATATAGCACAATGACTATCAAATTGTAAGCATTTAATAAATGTTTATTGAATGATTTCAGCACCTAAGAATACTACTAAGTTGATTTCTCCAAGACATTTCATTGCACAAAATGTAGATAGGCATATGGAAAAAATGACCAAATAATGTTTGCTTTATTGATGCTAAACACATATAATAATTATAATGAACAAATATGCTAAAATATGCAAATAAATATTATGCAATTTATTAGAATAAGGAATACCTTTTATGTGTGTGAAAACTTGTTGAAAAACTCTGATTCTGTTCTGTTTAGTTGTGTGATTCTTCATGACCCCATGTAGGTTTTCTCTCAGCAAAGATTCTGGAGTGGTTTGCCACTTTCTTCTCCAACTCATTTAACAGATGAGGAGACTGAGGCAAACAGAGTTAAGCAACTTGCCCAGTGACACATACCTAAGTCTTTGATGCCAGATTTGAACTCACAAAGATAAATCTTTCTGACTTCAAACCCGACATTCTATCCACTACCCCTAAAACTTTGTCCACCAAATAAATATTTGTCCCTTTATTAATAGAGTGAAACTTAGAGAAGTTTTCTGAAGGTAATTAATCAAAGGGACCAAGGAGCACCTCCAATATTTTAGTTTTTCCATAAACCCATATAGTTATCTAAACATAAATGCTTTTGAACCATTTCAATCATTTTTTGGGGGGAATACATGCATCAGGTATGATATAATACAATTATAAACTTCCTTCCTAGCATGTTCAAGTGAACATAAAATCAATTTATCAGTAAATTATGGGATACAGAAAAATCTAAGTCACTATTGAAAAATAATTGCTATGCCAAGGTTTAAATGGGTTCATGATTTAGATATAAAAAGTGATATTATAAGCAAATTAGAGGAACAAGGATAGTTTACTTCATAGACCTGTGGAGAAGGAAGGAATTTATGTCCAAAGAAGAATTGGAACTCTTAATTGAACACTAGATAGATAATTTTGATTATATTAAGTTAAAAAGTTTTTGTACAAACAAAACTAATGAAGACAAAATTAGGAGGGAAACAATAAATTGGGAAATCATCTTTACATTTAAGGGTTCTGATAAAGGTCTCATTTCTAAAATAAATAGAGAATTTTCTCATATTTATAAGAATTCAAGCAATTCTTCAATCAATAAATGGTCAAAGGATATGAACAGACAATTTTCAGATGATGAAATTGAAACTATTTCTAGTCATATGAAAAGGTGTTCCAAATCACTATTGATCAGAGAAATGCAAATTAAGACAACTCTGAGATACCACTACACGCCTGTCAGATTAGCTAAGATGACAGGAAAAGATAATGACGAATGTTGGAGGGGATGGAGAAAAACTGGTGCACTGAAACATTGTTGGTGGAACTGTGAATGGATCCAACCCTTCTGGAGAGGAATTTGGAACTATGCTCAAAAAGATATCAAAAAAAGTTATGCATACCCTTTGACCCAGCAGTGTTTCTATTGGACCTATATCCCAAAGAGATCTTAAAGGAGGGAAAGGGCCCCACATGTGCAAAAATGTTTATAGCTGCCCTTTTTGTAGTGGCTAGAAACTGGAAACTGAATGGATACCCATCAATTGGAGAATGGTTGAATAAGTTATGGCATAGGAATGTCATGGAATATTATTGTTCTGTAAGAAATGACCAGCAGGATGATTTCAGATAGGCCTGGAGAGACTTGCATGAACTGATGCTGAGTGAAATCAGCAGAACCAGCAGATCATTGTACATGGCAACAATAAACTATATGATGATCAATTCTGATGGACATGGCTCTCTTCAATAATGAGATGTTTCAAACCAGTACCAATTTTTCAGTGATGAGGAGAGCGATGTGCATCCAGGGAGAGGCCTGTGGGATCTGAGTTTGGAAAACAATTGCTAATGCAAACACTTCATTTGATTTTGGCTGCTAACTTTGCCAACTAGTCTTGTGAAATACATTAATTAATAGGTTATTCAAGACTGATATCTAGTTATAGGGAAAAATTAAGAAAGCTGTCTCACTTAATTCTCTATAATACAGAAGTAAGGCAACTAAAGAAACAAAAAAAGGCTGGAAGGAGTGTTGGATTTGAAGTCAATAAAATGAGTTCAAATCCTGCCTCTGGCTCTAGCTATGGGAACCTTGGAAAATGGCTTATCCTTTTAGTCTCAGTTTCCTCATTTATAAAATGGAGATAATAATAGTACTAAGCACACAAGGTTTTATGAGAATCAAATGAGATAATATATATAAAACTCTTTATAAGCCTTGAAGGGCTTTGTGAATTTTGACTTGCATTTAATTAATTTATATTTAGTTTGTATTTATTCTCTCTCTATATGTGTATATATTATGCATATACTTATATTTCTCTTTTTTCTCCCATATTAGAATGTAGGCTCATAGAGAAAAGGGAATTTTTTATTCCTTGTATTTATGACTTCAGCATTGAGTAAATAATAGATGTTTAATTTATACTTTTTGATAGAATTATTTCTTGGAGTTGGTATCCTCTGGGGGTAAGGAGAATAATGATTGTCAAAAACAAGGAGGTAATAATTTATAACAAGACAAAAAATGTTATCTCATTGTTTGTCCCCACCACATTCTCCAACTGAATACCAGGAGCCATAGATTAGTTAAAACGATGAATTCCATGAATGTAATTAAAATCAACCTATTCTAGACAGTGGTTGTTTGAAGTACATTACGAAAGGGAAAATTTATTTTTCTTTGATTCATAGCAAATTTTTAATCATAAGATTTGGGAAAAAATGATTCGCAAAAACATTGCATTTGGGTACAAAATTTTAATGATATCTATAAAGTAATGACTTTATTACTACAGCTCAGAAGCGTCTAAAGACCCATGCTTCATCTATTACATCTCAGTAAAAAAAATGGATTAAATGAAGTCCTTTTAACCAATTCCTCCCCATCCCCTTCATTTTTAGGACAAAGAAAATCACAAGAAAACAAGCTGAAATCAAAGAGTCTATTTGAAAACCATCTTTTACAAAGATGTCCTGGTGTCTAGCTTGACTCAATCCAATCACAAGTTGTGCATCTATATCCAATTGACAGGATTGTACAATCCAGACTGATGTTCACAATAATGATTCTGAGGCACTGCAGGGTCCAGAAATGTTAAAGAATGGTTCAATCATGTTCAGCAAATGTAGCCTGAGAATAACTTTGAAGACTTGAAGATTTCCTTCCTATTTAGTGGGGAAGCTGGATCTGTAGCTCAGGTCTTTTATTCCTCACTATATCATAAAAGCACATGTGATTTATCTAGCCTAGGAAGCTGTAGCATTGGAAACCCACCCTATGGCCTGATAGATAATTCCTAGGGAGTTGGCTGAAGTACAGCCAGGTTTAGTTACTATTTCTAAGTAAGCAATATTTGAACCCTGATCTTCTTGATTCTAGGACCAGCACTCTGGCTACTATTTCATGCTATCTATACTATAGTTAGAAAATTGGGAAAACAAAACAAAATACACCTAAAAATAACTCCAGCAAGAAGAGTTGAAATGAAAGCCCTGCCAACACTGTTCTAAAAATGATTTTTTAAAAAAATATTATCACTGAGTAAATCCATCTAACTAGATCACTTTAGACACTGGTTAATTAAAGTTTATCATACATAATTTTTCTCTAAAACTTTATTTTTTTTTCAATATATCCACTATCCTCCCAGTCACTCATGTTCATAGCTCAGAGTCATCATTAATTTCTCCTTCTCTTGTAGTTTCCAACATTCAATCAATTAACAAATATTTATTCTTCAATTTACTGCAATTTATTCTTCAATCTACTGTTAAAATAACTTTCTTAATGCATAGCTCTGACCAGGTCACTCATTTCAATTTATTAATGAAGTCCAAATTCCTTAGTCTGGTAGCTAGTGTCATTCACACTTTTATTATAATCTTCTTTGATATCTTTATCTTCTCCAACATCTTCACCATGTATTTTTTACTCTGGTCAAATCAATATTCCCCCCAAACTTCCTGTGTTTTCCAGCCTCTGCAAGTCATGTGATACAGAGAAAAGATTTATGTATACATATACATATATATATATACATATATATACATATACATACATATATAATCAAGATTAGGGACCTTGATTTTAATCCCAACTCTGCAATTTATTGTACATGACACTTAATAAGTACTGATGCTTACTTATGTAGCTTATTGATTAGCTATGTAAC
Source organism: Myrmecobius fasciatus (assembly GCA_023553655.1). Classification (NCBI taxonomy): domain Eukaryota; kingdom Metazoa; phylum Chordata; class Mammalia; order Dasyuromorphia; family Myrmecobiidae; genus Myrmecobius; species Myrmecobius fasciatus. Next base: position 122,055 of record JAJPUD010004261.1, on the reverse strand, counting down.
ATTGGGAAAGCCATTGAATTTATCCAGGTCTCAATTTTTTCAACTGTAAAATTGAGGTTGTTTTGATAAATGCTAAAGCTCTTTTCAGTTTTAAATCTATATAATCCTTCTCACAATATTTGCTACTCTAGATCCTTTAAACTATGACCTTTCTCATTCCATAAATCGGGAATCCTTGTTCTCTTTCCAGACTGAATCCCAATCATTTTTCAAAGCCTATTTCCTCCATGAAGTCTTACACCTCCCTGCCCAGATGAACATGATCTATTCTGAGAACTCTAAGGGTACCTTGCCATCATTGTCATGTCTTTATTGTATTCTTTTTGGAATAGTTATTTGTGCACCTGCTTTATCTTCCTTCACTGTAAATAACTGAGGTAAATATTGAATATTATTTGTTATGGTATATTATAAATGTTTTGGGTCAGTGCTTAGAATATAGATAATAGGCTCTTAATAAATAGCTGATGACTGAATAGATTTTAGAGCCCAAGGTAGACTTTCCTTCATTTGCTTCTTAATTAATGAACTCATTTGATAGGCATCATTTATAATTTTATGTCAAAAGTAGTTTTCAGATATGATATAAAATAAGCATGTTTTTAAAGATTTTCTAGTGAAATTCTTCCAGTATAGTATCATACCTTGCTTTTTTTGAAAACAAACAAATGTTTAGATCTTTCCATCAAAACCTTGCAAGATTTGATTATTCAATATGTGATTATATATGATTTTTGAGTATATAGCTTGGGAGTTTCAGTTATTTTCAATTTGAAGTTATCTAAACAAAAAATAGGCATGCAAAAATTTAGGCATCTGATCCTGTCTATTGGAGGAACTTCATATAAAATGTAGTGGAATATTTTATTACGTTTATGATCATCAATTACTGAAGGAATTCCTACAGGAATTATCTTGAATATGAAATATTATTTAAATTATTCTCATTAAAGGTAATAGAACTCTGTGCTTGGCAAGTTTCATGCATTAATCATAGAGAAAAGAAAATCTATAGTTTTATGAATTGAATTTCCAATAATAATTAGGTATAATTTGTTATAAATACAATAATTATTGAAATAAGTATAATCATAAAGTTCAGTGATGACTTTAGAAATATTTTCTTCCAGAGAAAAACAAAATTTATATTACTGAAATCCCTAAAAAAGAAAACCTTATTTTTTCTTTTGGGATTTTAATTTATTTCTAAACTTTGCTTATTTGATTCCACTTATGACAATGTTTGTATATAAGAAAGCAGCATTTCACAATGCATTGTCATTTTTTTTTTTGGTCCATAATATGATTTCTTCCATCAATTGCTTATCTTTGAGAAAACAGGAATGAAATTCTATGAGATTAGGAGTCAAAGATGGAAATAATTATTTTAATCTCTGCCCATCATCAGGTTAACACCATATTTTATCAAGCATTCTGTCGGCAACCCAACAGTTCTCTATGATCATCATGGCACCTTAGTTACAGTTTATGTTTATGACTGGTATAAATTCAAACATTAATCAAACATTTGGTGATATTTTAGTTAGTAACTTAGTCAACTTTTCTTTCCTGTTCTCCCTAAAACCAGGGAGAAAGTTATAAAATACATTTAAGATTAAGAAAAAATCTTAAGTGAATATTTGTCAAATTGAAGAACACAAAGAGAAAACGTTTTAAATTAATTAAATATTTTTTAATTAAAATTTTTCTTTGCCAAACATACGTATGGGTAATTCTTCAACATTGACCCTTACAAAGCTTTCTGTTACAAATTTTACCCTCCTTGTCACTCCCCCTCCCCTAAATGGCAGGAAATCCACTACATGGTAATTATGTTAAAATACTTGACAAATCAAATATATGTATACATATTTCCACACATCATTGTTGTGCAAGAAAAATCGTATCTACAGGAAAAAAATTCAGAGAAAGGAAACACAATGCAAGCAAACATCAATAGAGAGCATGAAAATGTTATGTTGTGGTCCACATTTCATATCCCTCTCTCTGGGTGTATATGGCTTTCTTCACTGAACAATTGGAAGTGGTTTGAAACATTTCATTGTTGAAGAGAGCCATGCCCATCAGAATTGATCATCATATAGTATTGTTGTTGTCGTGTATAATGATCTCTTGGTTCTGATCATTTGGCTCAGTATCAGTCCATGCAAGTCTCTCCAGGCTTCTCTGAAATCATCCTGCTGGCCGTTTCTTATAGAACAATAATATTCCATAACATTCATATACCATAATTTGTACAGCCATTCTCCAATTGATGGGCATCCATTCAGTTTCCAGTTTCTATCCACTACAAAAAGGGCTGCCACAAACATTTTTGCACATGTGGGGCCCTTTCCTTCCTTTAAGATTTCTTTGGGATATAAGCCCAATAGAAACACTACTGGGTCAAAGGGTATGCACAGCTTGATAATTTTTTGAGCATAGTTGCAAATTGCTCTCCAGAATGATTGGATCCGTTCACAGTTCCACCAACAATGTATCAGGGTCCCAGTTCTCCCACATCCCCACCAACATTCATCCATTATCATTTCCTGTCATTTTAGCCAATCTGACAAATGTGTAATGGTACCTCAGAGTTGTCTTAATTTGCATTTCTCTGATAAATAGTGATTTGGAGCACCTTTTCATATGACTAGAAATAGTTTTAATTTCATCCTCTGAAAATTGTTCATATCCTTTGACCATTTATCGATTGGAGAATGGCTTGAATTCTTATAAATATGAGACAATTCTCTATATATTTTAGAAATGAGGCCTTTATCAGAACCCTTAAATATAAAGATGATTTCCCAATTTATTGCTTCCCTCCTAATCTTGTCTGCATTAGTTTTGTTTGTCCAAAAACTTTTTAACTTAATATAGTCAAAATTATCTATCTGGTGTTCAATTAAGAGTTCCAGTTCTTCTTTGGACATAAATTTATTCCATCTCCACAAGTCTGAGAGGGATACTGTACTACATTCCTCTAATTTACTTATAATATTACTCTTTATATCCAAATCATGAACCCATTTAGATTTTATTTTGGTATGTGGTGTTAGGTGTGGATCAAGCCCTAATTTCTTCCACACTAGTTTCCAATTTTCCCAACAGTTTTTGTTGAATGGTGAGTACTTACTTATCCCAGAAGCTGGGGTCATTGTGTTTATCAAACACTAAATTGCTATAGTTGTTGCCTACTTTGTCCTGTGATTCTATCTTATGCTACTGATCGACTACTCTATTTCTTAGCCAGTACTAAATGGTTTTGATGACCGCTGCTTTATAATATAGTTTTAGATCTGGTACAGCAAGGTCACTTTCATCAGCCTTTTTTTTTTCATTAATTCCCTTGAAATCCTTGACCTTTTGTTCTTCCAGATGAACTTTGCTACTATTTTTTCTAGATCTGTAAAATAATTTCTTTTGAGTTTGATTGGTATGACACTAAATAAGTAAATTATTTTGGGTGGTATTGTCATTTTTATTATATTCGCTCGGCCTACCCATGAGCACTTGATGTTTTTCCAATTAACTAGGTCTGACTGTATTTGTGTGGAATGTGTTTTGTAGTTTAGTTCGTATAGTTTCTTCCTTTCCTTGGCAGATTGATTCCCAAATATTTTATACTATCAACAGTTATTTTGAATGGAATTTCTTTTTGTATCTCTTGGTGCTGAATTTTATTGGTAGTATATAAAAATGCTGCTGATTTTTGTGGATTTATTTTGTATCCTGCAACATTGCTAAAGTTGTGAATTGTTTCCAGTAATTTTTTAGTTGAGTCTCTAGGGTTCTGTAAGTATACCATCATATCATCTGCAAAGAGTGATAATTTGGTTTCCTCATTACCTACTCTAATTCCTTTAATCTCTTTTTCTTCTCTTACTGCCAAAGCTAACATTTCTAATACAATATTAAATAATAATGGTGACAGTGGCCACTCATGATCTTAGTGGGAATGGTTCTAGTTTGTCTCCATTACATATGATGCTTGCTGATGGCCCTTTGATCTTTTAATGTGGAAGCTAACAGATCTTGTGTGATTCTAATTATAGATCCTCAGTATTTGAATTGTTTCTTTCTAGCTGCTTGCAATATCTTTTTCTTGGTGCCATAGTCCTGATTGGCCATGATATTCCTTAGGGTCTTAATTTTGGAGTCTCTTTCAGGAGGTGATTGGTGAATTCTTTCAATGACGATTTCACCTTCTGAGTCTAAAACATCAGGGCAATTTTCTTCCTAGGAGATATTTCATATTTTCTTCTGTTTTTTCATTTTTTTGTTTTTGTTTGACTGATTCTTGAAGTCTTATTGAGTCATTTTCTTCTATTCAATTTTAATTTTTAAAATATCATTTCCTTCAGTTATCTTTTTTAGCTCCTTTTGTAACTGGCCAATTGAATTTTTTGGTTCAATGCATTCTTTTTCCATTTTGCCAATTTTATTTTTCAGTGAAATGTTGTCTTTTTCCAATTAACCATTTTTATTTTCCAGTGAATTGATGATTTTTTCCAATTCACCATTTTTATTTTCCAGTGAATTGGTAATTTTTTTCCAATTTACCATTTTTGTTTTCCAGTGAATTGGTGATTTTTTCCAATTCACCAATTTTGTTTTTCAGTGAATTTTTGTCTTTTTCCAAGTCACAACTCCTTTTTTCCAGTTTTTCACATCTCTATTGCAGGGCGTTATTTTCTTCTTGCACTGATTTCAATTTATTTCCCCATTTTTCTTCTAGCTCTCTTTTGAGATTCTTTATGCAATTTTCCAGGTAAGCCTTTTGAAAGGGGGACCAGCTCATGTCCGCCTTTGTGGCTTCCTCTGGGATTGCTTTCAGAACCTCAGGATCTGGGGTCTGCCATTCTTTCTCTCTGTAAAAACTGTCTATGGTGAAAGCTCTCCTGTTTCTTGTTCATGTTTTTGAGCTGAGGTCTGAAACAAGCACTGGACTGGTAGCCGTTTGTTTGCCCTGGGGCAGTTTGCGGAGTTGACTTCCAGTGTGGGGCTGGTTTGGCTAGATCCTCAATAGGACCATGCTTTCAGCTGCTCTCAATCCACCCTTTACCAAAGGCAGATCTGCCAAAGCACCTGCACGCAAGCAGAGCAAAGTGGCCTAAGCGTATCCCAGGGACTTCCTGGGTGCCTAAAATCCACTGCTCTGTCCCAGCCCCATCTTCCACCCTGGGCGCACTGCCGTGGCAAGCGGTCGATCCTTTGCCCTTCCAAAACTGACCTTCTCTGGAGTTCTTTCAAAGTAAATTTTTGATAGAAGTTCATTGTACTCCAAGTGTTTGATGGAGCCCTCACTCCAGAACCGGTTCGGAGGCTTAATTTTTCTGGGTCTGAGGGAAGGTCTCAGGAGCTCACAGAGAATGATGTCTGCAGTTTGCCATCTTGGCTCCACCCCCC
>JAJPUD010004261.1:74272-95215 GCA_023553655.1 Myrmecobius fasciatus | reverse complement strand
ATATCTCTTTTGCAGGGCATTATATCCTTCTTGCAAGATATTGTATCCTTCTTGCACTGATTTCAATTTATTTTCCCATTTATCCTCCAGTTCTCTTATGAGATTCTTTATGCAATCTTCCAGAAAGGCCTTTTGAAAAGGGGACCAGTCATCACTGGTCCTTAATAACATCCTCTGGAGTTTTGTCCAAAGGAACCTCAGGATCTGGGGTCAGCCCTTCTTTCTCTCAATAGAAGCTGTCTATGGTGAGAGCTCTCTTTTGCATCTTCTTTTTTTTTAGATAGCGTGGATGTCTCTTTAAGGCTCAAAAAAACGGCCCCTGAAGTACTTTGCCCTGGGGCAATTCAGCAAATTAACTTAAGGTGCTGGGCGTTGGGGGCTAGGATTAAGTTTGAATTACTCCTTAAAAAAAGGCAAATTTGCCAGAACACTTGTCCCCACTCAGGGCAGAGTGTCCTTAGATAAACTCCAGGTGTTTGGAGTTTGGAGTTTGGAGTTTCTGCCATGCTGAGCTGAGTCCCACCCTCACTTCTTGCCTGCACCTAGTGAACTTTTTATTCTTCTGTCTGAGTTAAAAAAACTTGATATGAAGTTCTTCAGAGATATCTAAAAGCAGTGTCCAAATATTTCTGGATTCGTTGACTTGAAGATCAGTTTAGAGGCTTATTTTATTGTTGATTTGAGAGAAGATCGGAGGAGGTCGCAGAGAGTCAAGTTTTCACTCAGCCATCTTGGTTCCGCCCCTATATATCGAAGCTTCTACCTCTTAAATCAAACCATTTCACCTCTCTAATTATTAAGAAGTTTTTCCTTCCATTAAATCTAAATTTATTTCATTTTATTTTCCACCCACTGTTTTTGAATCTGCTTCTGGGAACCAAAAGAATAAGTCTAATCTTTCCTCTAAATTCAAATACTTGGAGACAACTGTTACAAGCCACCTACTCCCAGGCCCAAACAGTCATCTATTCTGTAGGCTAAATATACCTAAGTTCTTCAAATTACATAGACCAAAAATCCTTCACTACCCTAATTACCATTATTTGGACACTCTAGCTTCCTAATGTCTTTCATAGCTTGTTTTGCCAAGAACTTGATATGATACTCTAGTTGAAGTTTGAAGAGAGTGCAGTTCAGTGGGACTGTCATTTTCCTATCCCTGGAAGCCAAGTACCCTTTATTTCAATGCTCAGTTTACTTTAGTTTCGAATGTAGCAAACTATATGTAAAAGGAATATATTTTGCATGGACATAAACAGGTACAGGTTCACTCGGCTAAGTTCTCTAAGACAGGCAAGGTCTTTTTTCATTTGTTTCTGAATCTGCAATATCTCACATGGTTTCTGGGACACAATAGGTACTTAACATATGCTTATTAATTACTCCTCAAAATTTTTATTTCTTCTATAACCTTCTGGATTCAGCTGCAAAGGAACTAACCCATACACCTGGTTATTATAGCCAATTTAGGAAATTTCCCAGGATAAATTTGCACTTAATATTCAGTAGAGATATAGAGGGTCTTTTCTAACTATGAAAGGTTTTTATTTTGGTTTATATATCCCTTTTCTTGGATAGAGTACCTATGAATCTCTATTTACCTTAGTTCTCTACCCGTTCCCCATTCAGATGGATTAGTCTCCTTTTCTCTCCCTCCCTCCCTTCCTTCCCCCTTCCCTCTCTGTCTCTCTGTCTTTCTCTCTGTGTCTCTTTCTCACTGACTCTGTCTCTGTCTCTGTCTCTGTCTCTCTCTCTATCTCTGTCTCTGTCTCTCTGTCTCTGTCTCTCTGTCTCTGTCTCTATGTCTCTGTCTCTGTCTCTCTCTGTCTCTCTCTCTCTCTCTGTCTTTCCCACCTCCATTAAATGCTATAAAACTGTTGGTGAAATTTAAATGACTTAGGCAGCTAAAGCTCAAGTCAAGTATCTCCTCACTTGACTTCTTGGTGGTTTCTGCATAGGCTGACATGACTTTCTGGTCACCATAGGACATTAAAAGACATACCTATACAGAATTGAGGACCATTGTACTTTGTTAATGGTCTAACCCTGAGTAAGGCAACACATTCTTCCCTTCTGATCAGATGACTTTCTGTGTGGAGGTGAGAGAGACCAAGCTAACTTCCAAAAAGCAGTTAGGTCCTACAGTGAATAGGGCTCTAGAGAAGGAGCAGGACAACTGTGATTCAAATCCTGCCTCAAACAGTTACATGCTGTGTCACTAGTCAAGTGTCTTACTTTGCTTCAGTTTACTTATTTATAAAATAGGAATAACAATAGCACCTACTTCTAAGGTTTTGTGAGATTAAAATGAACCAATAATTGTAAATTACTTTATAAATGCCATAGAAATGCTAGCTATTATAGATGCTAAGTGCTCCAATAGGCTTATTGACCATAATTTCTATGTTATAGCTAAATAAACCTTCTTTTGTTAATTGCTGAATGACCTATACGTTTCTCATTTCATTCCTATACCAAACTTAGACTAAAAGGATACTTGGTTTGAGCCAGGCCTATCCTCCCCATCCCCATTTTTTCTTGAAAGAAGGCTGTTTTTTTTAAGTTCTTCTATAGTTCATTTTAATGATATATTTAAAATGATATACACTCCACCGAACTTCTCTTCCTCTTCATAGTTTTGTCCTCTCCATGTAAAATCTTGAGCAATGTGACCAGAATTCAAATATATGATGACATTGACAAAACTACATGGATTATAATTATCACTTACCATTGGAGTCTCACCAATAGAAGTACACTATAAAACTTGTTAAGTCAGAACAAGTCATTGTATCTATATCACTATATATACTTTATACAATTTTTAAAATGCATGCAATATAGACTTTAGATTAAAGCTGTCACGTCTATTTGAGAACCTGAAAAATGAGAGGATTTGCAGAAATCCCTGGGTCAAGAGTCAATCTTTAGAGTGAATTTCAAAAGGTTCAGAAATTTAGAATAACAAATTATTGCATATGATCTGACTTAAGGGGAAACATTATATTAATGCTTTTGAAAACAGTTAATAATTTTTATCCTTAGGTGGGAAGTTCAGTGCTGCCTTCAGACAATCTAATAGACAGGTCTATCTATATTATTAAGTAGACACATTAACAAATGTTTTGCTGAGAATCTTATAAGTATCATTGCAACTACATGATATTATTGTATATAATTAAATTGTTTGAACTTCATAGCTAATAAATTTAATTCCTCCCGAAATAATTGGCAATCCATTTTTAATAAAGTAAGAGAGAATAATTATGGATATTTCATAATTATGTGGTTCATGAGTAAGATGAATTTAATTTTTAATACACATTATTTCTCTAAGTACATGCATCCCTATATATATATTCACTATCCACTAGTGTTCTTGACTCACTGATTTATTGCTACATTTGAATATGCATAATATATATAAACAATATATATTATATCATATATATATATAATATATGAAGCTTATGGATGGAGAGATAGAGGAATTTAGAAATTATTTAGTCCAACCTTCTTAATTGACATTTGAGGAATCTGAGATGTAGGAATGTTACATATCTTGCACAAAATCACAAATCTACCAAGTAGCAAAGCCAGGGAGCCTTTGGCTCCAAATCCAAAGTTCATTCTACTCTGCAATGTGAAGTGGAACATATTTTTATTCATGACTTTTAAAATAAAGTTATTTTATTAAGCATCCCATCTGTACTTTTTCAGCCATCATTTATTGGCACTCCACTGTGCACCAGCACTAATATGGGGGAAGTGCAGAACAAAGACATTTAATGAACATGTTTTTAAATGATAAAGCACCATGCAAATATATTATTACCGTTATCTAATTAAAAAGATAAAACAAGAAAAAAAAAGTTGACAATATCATAACTATCATTAATGCCAGGAAAAACTTTAGTATTTTAAAAAGAACAAAAGAATATGAAATGGTTTTAGCTAAAAGGACATACTTAGAGTTGGTCTTGAGTTATATATTGAGAAAAATGGATATTGGCTGATGTAGAGGATATCAGTCATTCTATGAAAAGTTACATATTATATTTTAAAATGAAATGGAAGTCTTTAGGAAGTCTTTAATACTCTTTAGGAGTATTAACAGATGCCAATATATACTATAATTGTAATACAAATCATTAAAAAATCACACAAGAAATAACAGAATTTTTAAACTTTTCATTAAAAGCATACTGGAAACCAAAAAAATATTACTTTAAGATCTGAAATGTCAGGTAGTGTAAAAAAGCATTTGTTGGGTATTTATTAAATTTCAGGCACCATAATATGTGCCAAGTATATAAATAAAGACAAAAACAGTCCCTGACGTCAAAGAGCTTACATTCTAATGAGAGAAAATTTAGGTAGGAATAAGTAGGTATGTACAATATATGTACTAAGTAGTTGAAAAACAATCTCAGTGAGGAAGTAATTGGGGACCAGAAAAGAGGTTAATATCTCTTGTTTCAGCAAGTCTTAAATGAAGCCAGGGAAACCAAGGGATGGGGGGAGGGAGCAAAACATGCCAACCATATTTAAAATTTTTATCTTCCAAATTTTTCTAATAGTTTCAATCTGCTTCTTTTTGTGAATTAGATGGTTGATAAAACAATAAAAGTCTAGCTAAATTAAGTAGTCTTCAGTTCAAATATAGAAACAGTTTTTTTTTTTAATGCCTAACATAGATAAGCACTGTGCTAAGCAATGCTAGGGATACAAAGATAAAACCAACAGCCCCTACTTTCATGGGGATGACATTTTGGAAGAGAAGCAATATGTTCACAGATAAATAAATACAGCTTCCTATAAGAGGTGACATCTAATTGAGCCTTAAAGGAAATTATGGCTTCTAAAAGACAGAAGATAGGGAAAAACATTCCAAACATGGAAAATAAATAGCAAAATCATGTCAGAAGAAAGAATGTTGTTTGTGGAATCAAAAATAGTTTAATATGATTAGAAAAAGATATAATGTATGTCTGGCAAGTTAGTCTTAGGAAACTGTGAAGAATTTGAAATACGAAGCTGAAAAGTTTGTGTTTTATCCTATAGGTAATGGAGAGCCCCTGAAGATTCTTAAGCAGAGTAGTAACATTGTCAGACTTGTGCTTTCGACCCAAGTGGCTTTTGAAAACAGTTAATAATTTTTATCCTTAGGTGGGAAGTTTAGTGCTGCCTTCAGACAATCTAATAGACAGGTCTATCTATATTATTAAGTAGACACATTAACAAATGTTTTGCTGAGAATCTTATCAGTATCATTGCAACTACATGATATTATTGTATATAATTAAATTGTTTGAACTTTATAGCTAATGAATTTAATTCCTCCCAAAATAATTGGCAATCCATTTTTTAATAAAGTAAGAGAGAATAATTATGGATATTTCCTTAATATGTGGTTCATGAGTAAGATGAATTTAATGTGGCAAATAGATTGAAAAGAGATTGGTTGGAAGAACAGGAATCAACATGAAGATTGCTACAATAGAGGTAGTCCTATGATGAAAAAAAAGGACAGATGTGAGTTATGGGAATAAAGAATCTACAAAATTTGACAAATGCTTATCATTGATCTTAGGTCTGCTCTACTTGTTCCAACCTATTAAAATATCAAATTTAAGCTATGATATATCCTTGTATTTTCTTCTCCAGGCTAAACACCAGGAGTAGTATTTTTAACTGTTGACCACATGATCATATAACTTACCTGATGAGGAGACAAATACATACAGGAAGAATAACTGGACTTGATAATAGGATATATGGATGTTCATTTGAAATACTCTTTAATACATCAGAGATGTGTGATTTCACTGGGGTAGGTGCTCCCTCTAGAGATGTGTAGGGCCTGAACTAGAGTAGAGAGAAGGGGATATATGTACACAAAAAGGCAGAATTCACCAGCCTTGGCAAATAAATTACTACCAAAAAGAGAAAAGAAGAGATCAGAGATGACGATAGACTTGTCTTTATAAATTGTGGTGCCTTTAAAAAAACAATAAACATTCATAAATCAGAATATTTCAAGGGACAAACAATGAGTTGTGTTTTAGGTACTTTGGGTTTCAGATGTCAATGGGACAGCAAAAATGTCCAGATAGCAACTGGTATTATTAAAGTTCATAGGGGAAATTTGTAGATTATATAAATTTTAGAGACTTATGCATAATGATGGCACTCAAACCCATGGTAACTGATGAGATCACTAAGAGACAATGTCAGGAGAGAAGAGAGGTAACCTCTCCTACCCATGGTGTCCAGGGAGAAAGAAATGAATGATTATCTAGAAAAAGGAAACAGAATATTCAAATGACAGGTAGGAGGAGGGCCCGGAGAGATTAAAAAAAAAAATGTTGAGGAAGGCTAGAGTATCAAAGGAAGGGGAGTGGTCAGTAGTGTCAAAATCTGCAAAAAGATGAGGAAAGATGAAGATTAAGAAAAGTGAGTTCTAAGAGATTGTTATTAACATGAATTAGAGGAATTTCATTCCAGTATGGAATTCACAGGCAACATTCTGAGGAATTGAAAAATTAGTGAGAAGTGAAGAATTGGAGACAAAGACTATTATTTTTTTCCCCTAGGAGTTTGGGTGTGAAATGGAAAGGAGATAGAGGATGATTATTGAGAATATGGCAAGGTCATGTGAACTTTTCTTTCTTTTTTTTTTCTTTTTTTTTTAACCATGAAGGAAAGCTGGTAATGTTTGTATGCAGCAGAGAAGGAAACAGTACATATATAGTGACTGAAAATTAGAGAAAACATGTAAGCCCCTAGAAAAGATAAAAGAAATCGGGAATAGAGGGGCCAACTTTAGGAAGAAAAGGAAGGATCATCCATTTCTTTGCGACTAGAGTAAATTGAAAGAGAACGAGGGATGATATTGGGGAAATTTTTGTTGGAGAAAAGAAAAAAAGAGGAAACTAAAGGCTTATGTTTTCTAAATAAAGTAATGGGTAAAGCCCCTGCATGAGATCTAGAATGATGAAATAAAAACATATTGTGCTACAGTAATAAGATTAGATATTTTAAAGTATGGCAGAATTCATAAAAATTATTGTACAATTCTGGACATAAGTTTAGAAAAACAGGAGCTTAGAATAAAATAAGCACAAAATAGCAGCAGTTGCCTGAAATTTTCTTTTGGCAAAAGATGAGTGGCAATAGTTGGGATTCAAAAGTATTGTACAGCATAAAGTTGAGCTAGCTAAATGTAAGGTTAAAACTGGGAAAAGATGAAAAGGAATTATGTCAAACTATAGCTTTAATTGTGGCAGCTATGTGGCACATGGCTAGAGTGTCATACCTGGAGTCAGGAAGACTCATCTTCCTTTGTTTGACTTCAGACACCAGCTGTGTAACCATGAAGAAGCAATTTTCTCAGTTTCCTTATCTGTAAAATTAGTTGGAGAAAGGAAATGGCAAATCACTTTAACATCTCTGCCAAGAAAACCCCAAATGGGGATCCCAAAGAGTTGAATATGATGACACTGACTGAACAATAATAATAACATTGTTTTGGTGGTAAATACACCTTCTTCTGTGGTTTTCTAAAGATACAAAAAAAATTCTTCTGCAAAGGTTTATCCAGTATGCATTTTAGAATATAGTTCCTGGCCCATAGAAATCACTTAAATGCTTGTCTTTTTTCTTCTCTTCTTCCGATATTTCATGGCTTGATTTTGTTTGTAGGTAAAGTGATACAGTATTTTTTAATGAAAGGAATATAATAATATCTTATGTTATTCTGTTCATTGGCAAGATCAAATGAAAACTTCTTTATTTTTGTAAATTGAAGAAAACAAGAAACTACATCATAAATCCTAATGGCAACTACTCAGAACATCTATGTTACAAAGCAGACAAAAATATTAGTTTATCCTGCTAGACACAAAAACATTTGCTCACCTATGGCAGAAATCTGATGTACTAGTCCAACCATGTTTCAAAATGACAGCAAGGCATTACCCTTGAGAGATAAGTTTGTTTAATGAAATGTAAAAGTTTCATACTGACCAAAAGTAATCCTTTTTTGGTTTGTTTTTCCTTCCTAGAACTTGATCCTTTATCAAGTGGCTTTATTTTCTAGATAGCACTTAAGGACTTCTAGACTCCCAGCTCTCACCTTTGGATTTGCTTAGACATTCTATCTCAGTTTCTTAAATTGCAATAGAGAATACTTATGAAGCAAATCTTAAATGTGACATGTCTAGGATGTCCCGTAAAGGGATTAATAGGCTCTCTTCTTTAAAAATTACTTAGTATATAAATGTATAAAGCAGATATCAAATATAGGTCAGAATCCCAGAGAAATGTATCAGAGGGCAGGTAGGTAACATAGTAGATAGAATGCCTGCCCTAGACTCAGGAGAACCTGAGTTCAAATTCAGTCTCAGATGCCTACTAACTCTGTGACTTCAGCTAAGTCACTTCACCCTGTTTGCCTCAGTTTCTTCATCTGTAAACTGAGTTGGAGGAGGAATTATCAAACCATTCCAGTGTTCTTGCCAAGAAAACCCCAAATAGGGTCACAAAAAGGCAGACACAACTGAAAAATGATTGAATAATGACTGGAAATGTTCACAACAAAACAGAGTCATAAACACACATTAACAGACACTTAAAATAACAATTCGTCACTTAAAGATGTTCCAGGACACATAAAACAAATTTGTTAAAGCTGCTCAACACCTATGTTATGTCACATTCATCTTAAATTATGCTTTCTGAACAATTCAAAAATCTAGATCTCCTGGCAAACCAGAGTATGTCTTGGTTTTGCTTGATCTTTTCAACTAAAGAATTCTCCTGCTTGTGATGAATAACTTGTAGATCTTTTGGTGCAACCAGTTCTTTATCACTTTAACTCACAAGATTACTTCAGGGTTGAGGTTTATGCCTCAGTTTCACTATTCAGTGACTTGGGCTTAGGGAAAGAAACACAAAACAGAAGAGTGAGGCAGACACTTGATATTCATGCCTGAAAACTTATCTAGGTAATCACATATTTTGTTGACTTGTGTTCACATTCACAATTGCTCATGTTGCTGGGAGTGAGTGGAAGAGGGTGAGAATCTCCTCCTCTTTTTAGTCCAAGGGACAGTTGGCATTGATTTTGAACCTACAAAGAGTCTGTCTTAAAAGATCAAAAATACTTCCTCACTCCTTATACTCCACACTTGCTCACTTGTCAGTCTTCATTGGCAGAGCCCTAAGTTATAGGGATCCATGAGGACCATCCATGAACTGTCAGTCATATATACATTAGCAAAGGTTCAGAGTATGTGCTCCTTACCAAAGAGATGTAAATGCTTAGTTCCTCAGGATATGTCTCAGTCCAAAAGAGTGTGACTGGGAAAGGAGGAGGAGCCTCTGTTGCTTCTGTTACATATTTTTTAAATATTAATGTAGCACAACTTAGGTAAGTAGCAAATACCCCGAAAGTGAAAATGAAATGTCCTATAAAAGATATTTAAGTCCTTTTAATGGAGAGCAGTCTATGAGAAACATTATGTCATTTCATATAATTTTTCCAATTAATTTTGCTGTGCCAGAGATTGATTATCAGTCAAGATCTATGGCTTTAACATTTTTAAATTTGAAAGCTAATTGTTTTTAACTTTGTGGTAAATTGAAGTTTCTACTAATGGTAACAATTTTACTTTACATGGTTATTTCACTAGTAGGTACCAAAACAAGGAGTTGGTTCTGTGTGTTGTGTTATTGGGAACTTCCTTTGTGTAAAACATAATTTCCTTTTGCAGATAATCTGTTATTTCATACTTGGATTTTTTCCTCTATATATTTTCTTTTTTCCCTCATTAGTATTTTATTTTTCAAAATGCAGGTAAAGATAGTTTTCATTATTCATTTTTGTAAGATTTTTTGTTCCAAATTTTTCTCTCTCCCTCCCTTGCCTCCCCTCTCCCCAAAACCTCAAGCAATCTGTTATAGTTTATACATGTCCCATTCTTTTAAACTTATTTCCATATTTGTGGGACTTTTTTCTTTTGTAATAAAATTGGAAGACTGATCATATGAGTCCAAATGCCTAAATTTTTGTTAGGAGGCACTTTCTCAATTTAGAAGAGCCCTGTGTGTCTATACATGGTTATAGTGGGAGTTAGATAAGATGTTATGGAAAGATTTACTCCTTCCAGTTTACCAAGGCCTATCTATAGTAAAGAAAACCCAGAGATACTGGTTCTGACTAGTGCATTTAATGAGCAGCTGTTAGTTGAACAAATGAAAATTTTAGGACACATCTGATTAGACGGTACCCTGGTAAATATTGCTGCCTGAGTCACACTGAGTCTTTTTCCTTTGCAAACATATTGTTGGCACTAAAATGAGGATTAATGAGTCTATATTTACATCACTTAATTAAAGTCAATAAGAAGGTGTTATTTTATGATAATTCCATTTTAACCTATTATATCCATGGGAGTTTATAAAGGTAAAGAAGTGATATCTCTTCAAAAAAATTCCCATATAGATTTATGTTTCATTAAGAAACGAATCACAGGAGAGGCGGAGGCAAGATGGTGAACTGCAGACAGCATCCTCTGTGACCTCCTGAGACCTTCCCTCAGACCCAGACAAATTGAGCCTCCAAATTGGTTCTGGAGTGAAGGCTCCACCAAACACTTGGACTACAATGCACTTCTATCAAATATCTACTTTGAAAGAACTTCTGAGGTCAGTTTTAGACGGGCAGGGGATCGAGCAGCTCCCAGTGCTCAGACACCAGTGCGCAGCCAGGGTGCAAGTCCGGGGCTGGGAAGGACCAGAAGATTTTAGGCTGCCAGGAATTCCCTGGGAGATTCTTGGGCCACTTTGCTCTGCTTGCGGGCAGGTGCTTTGGCAGGTCTACCTTTGATAAAGGGTGAGTGAGAGCAGCTGAAAGTGTGGCCCTAGTGCGGATATAGCAAGATCAGCCCCAGACCAGAAGTCAACTCGGCAAATTGCCCCAGGGCAAACTGAAATCCCTGCAATAAGAGAAGAAAAAGAGATAAAAGGAATCAGAGTAGGTAATGAAGAAACCAAACTATCACTCTTTGCAGATGACATGATGGTATTCTTAGAGAACCCTAGAGACTCAACTAAAAAACTACTAGAAACAATTCACAACTTTAGTAAAGTTGCAGGATTCAAAATTAATCCACATAAATCATCTGCATTTTTATATATTACCAACAAAGTTCAGCAGCAAGAGATACAAAAAGAAATTCCATTCCAAATAACAGATGAAAGGATAAAATATTTGGGAATCTATCTGACAAGGAAAAGTCGGGAACTATACGAACTAAACTACAAAACACTTTCCACACAAATAAAATCAGACCTAATCAATTGAAAAAATATTAAGTGCTCATGGGTAGGCAGAGCTAATATAATAAAAATGACAATACTACCCAAACTAATCTACTTATTTAGTGCCATACCAATCAAACTCCCAAGAAATTATTTTACAGATCTAGAAAAAATAGTAGCAAAGTTCATTTGGAAGAACAAAAGGTCAAGGATTTCAAGGGGATTAATGAAAAAAAAAGGCAGATGAAGGTGGCCTTGCTGTCCCATATCAAAAACTGTATTATAAAGCAGCGGTCATCAAAACTGTTTGGTACTGGCTAAGAAATAGAGCAGTCAATCAGTGGCACAGGATTGGTTATCAGGACAATGTAGGTAACAACTTTAACAATTTAGTGTGTGATAAACCCAAAAACCCCAGCTTTTGGGATAAGTACTCACTATTCTGCAAAAATTGCTGGGATAATGGGAACTAGTGTGGAAGAAATTAGGGCTTGATCCATACCTAACACCACATATCAAGATAAGATCTAAATGGGTTCATGATCTATATATAAAGATTGATATTGTAAGCAAATTAGAGGAACGTAATATATTTTACCTCTCAGACCTGTGGAGATGGAATAAATTTATGTCCAAAGAAGATCTGGAACTCCTAATTGAACACCAGATAGATAATTTTGATTATATTAAGTTAAAAATTTTCTGTACAAATAAAACTAATGCAGACAAGATTAGGAGGGAAGCATCAAATTGGGAAATCATCTTTACATTTAATGGTTCTGATAAAGGCCTCATTTCTAAAATATA
This sequence comes from Myrmecobius fasciatus, assembly GCA_023553655.1. NCBI lineage: Eukaryota > Metazoa > Chordata > Mammalia > Dasyuromorphia > Myrmecobiidae > Myrmecobius > Myrmecobius fasciatus. The sequence goes on along the minus strand of JAJPUD010004261.1, from coordinate 83,083 downwards.
TAGAGAATTGTCTCATATATATAAGAATTCAAGCCACTCTTCAATAGATAAGTGGTCAAGGGATATGAACAGACAATTTTCAGATGATGAAATTAAAACTATCTCTAGTCATATGAAAAGTTTCTCCAAATCACTATTGATCAGAGAAATTCAAATTAAGACAACTCTGAGGTACCACTACACACCTGTCAGATTGGCTACAATGACAGGAAAAGATAACAATGAATGTTGGAGGGGATGTGGGAGGGCTGGGACACTGATGCATTGTTGGTGGAGCTGTGAATGGATACAGCCATTCTGGAGAACAATTTGGAGCTATGCTCAAAAAGTTATCAAACTGTGCATACCCTTTGACCCAGCAGTGTTTCTACTGGGCCTATATCCCAAAGAGATTTTAGAGGAAGGAAGGGACCCACATGTGCAAGAATGTTTGTGGCAGCCCTTTTTGTAGCGGCAAGAAACTGGAAAGTGAAGGGATGCCCATCAGTTGGAGAGTGGCTGAATAAATTATGGTGTATGAATGTTATGGAATATTATTGCTCTGTAAGAAATGACCAGCAGGATGATTTCAGAGAGGCCTGGAGAGACTTGCATGAACTGATGCTGAGTGAAACGAGCAGAACCAGGAGATCATCATACACAGCAACAACAGTATTACATGATGATCAATTCTGATGCACATGGCTCTCTGCAACAAAGAATTGTCTCAAACCAGTTACAATTGTTCACTGAAGAAAACCACATACACCCAGAGAGAGGGATATGAAATATGGGCCACAACGTAACATTTTCATGCTCTCTATTGACATTTGCTTGCATTGTGTTGTCTTTCTCTGATTTCCTTTTTGTTCTTGTAGATAGGATTTTCCTTGCATAACTTGTCAAGTCTGTCAACATTGTTAACATGTAGTGGACTTCCTGCCATCTAGGGGAGGGAAGGGGACTGGGGGTAAAATTTGTAATGGAAAGCTTTGTAAAGCTCAATGCTGGGGAACTACCCATACATATGTTATACAAATACAGAGCTTTAATAATAATAAAACAAAAGAATAATGAAAAAAAAAAGAAACGAATCACATTAAAGGAGCTGCTGGCTTTTTCAGTGCTTTTAAAATACCTTCTTAATATTTTATTAATGATCTAAAGATTTTGATATAAAGTTAATGTAGAGTCATTTGTTGTTAATAGACTTTAACCTTACCTCCAATATACTTAACATGACTTCTCTCATATTCAATGACTGAGCAACATATAAACAAGATACCCCTGACTAGACCTTCTGATTCTTATTATGCTCAAAGAAATTTAGCTTCCTTACTTGTGGAAAAGAATTTGGGATCACTAATTCCACCATGTACCTATAATTTGTTCAATCTGCCAAGATTTCTTTATTCATATTCTACTCTATCTATGGCTTGTATAAAAATTAGTAACAGTCTATAATCATGTTCTTAGTTATATAAAGGTATCAATTAAGCTCTTCAGGTCTCCTCAGCAATAGAAGCTGTAACTATAGCTTCCTGCACAGTGGAGGAAACTGAGTCAAGAAAACTCTTCTGTTAGTATTTTAAAGTAAGAGAGACAGATCCTTCCAGATGACAAACTTCAAGATACACGGATCTCCCTACAAAGTCCATCAACTTTCCTTTTCCAACACCCCTGAATCTGGTGGGAATCCTCAGGAGTCTCCCTCCCAAAGAATTTGTACTTCATTCCCTGATGATTATTCTACTTCTTACTTGCAGATAGATGATCCTTTGGCTGCTACTAGAATTGAATTCAAATCCTTCTAAGGAGCACCTACTATGAGCAATTCACTGCTATATTCCAAAAATATAAAGACAAACTGAGAAACAGTCTTTTCCCTAAAGCAACACTACACAACATCATTGCTCAATAAATGTGATTGCTTTACAATATAGAATTAAGAGAAATGCAATAAAAATAATGATCTGTCACTCAGGTATTTGTTAAACACCTACTATATGTCAGACAATTCGTCTAATGATGGAGACATAAAGAAAGAAAGACAAAAATTTAAAAAGTCCTTGCTCTTAAGGAGTTCACAATCTATTGAGGTGACAACAGTGACAACATGCAAATAACAACATACAAGCAAAACAAATATAGAGAAACTTGGAGGTAATCTCTGAATGAAAGCATTAGCATGAAGGGGGATGGGAAAACATCACCTGTAGAAGGTGAGGTTTTAGTTGGGGCCTAAAGGAAGCTAAAGAGGCCAGGGGATGGCAATGAGGAAAGAATTCCAGGCATGGGGGACATCAGAAGATGGAGTGTCCTGTACGAGGAACAACAGTAGTCAGAGTTATTGAGTCAGAGAATTTTGGGTAAGAGGTGAGGGAATAAAGTATAAGAAATACAGGAAAGAACCTATCATGAAAGACTTTGAATACCAGAGGATTTTCTAACTGATACTAGAGATAATAGGGAACTGGAGTTTAATGAAGAAGGGAATGACATGGTCAGAAAGAAATTATCAAATAGAATTAATTAAATTATTTCATCAATTAAACTTGCGACACTTAAGGACACTGAAAGAAAATCTTTAATAAGTAGGACCAAAAATGCACAAAATAGAATAAAAAAAGTTTTTTTTTATAATTTCACTTTTGTGACGGAAATGAAAATATAAACTGTTAAAATAAACAGAATATAGTTGAAAGAAAAAAAATAAATGATAACCAGTGATAAAAAGAAGAAAGAATAAATTTTAGGATTTTTTAAGAATGAGACTAAAGAAGGAAGTATATAAAGAAATTAGTATATCTAATGTGTTAATATTTAATTATATATTTAATAATTATAATAATTAGTATTTGGTTGTAATATAATAAAATATAAAAATGTGTACTACTATATATATTATATAATATATAATATAATTTATAAGAATAATTAATATCACAATTTCAAATAATATAATCAATATTAACACTGTAATGACTAATATGCAATATAAAGAAACTAACATAGCTACAAAGTTTGCCTATAAATATTTATCCATAAAACACATTCAGTAGGCTCCTTTTTAATAGTTCAGATACTGTACCTGATAATGAAATACAAAGGCAAAAATGTAATAGTCACTGAACTCACAAAGTTCACATTTTACCCAGGGAATTTATAATTAGCTTCAAATGTGAAATTCAGAACCCAAGATACCTTGGAGACCATCAATTCCAATTTGCTTTTTTTTTTTTTTATTTTTACAGATAAGGAAATTGAAGCAGAGATAAGTCAAGTAATCACACAGATAAAAATATTTGAGACAGTTTTCAAAGTCAGGTCTTTCCAAGTCCCATTTCAATATTGCATCAAATATATACTTAGATGCTTTCAAAAAGACCATGTACAAGAGATGAAAGTGCAAAATTGTAGAATCACAGATTGAGTGTGTGGGCATTGTGAAGTCCATCAAGTCTAGCTCTATCATTTTATAGATGAGGAAATAGTCTAGAGGAATTATATTACTTGTTCAATGTTACACAACAATGAACTGATAACAATTTAAAAAGATAGTATAGTTTTACAAATATCAAGACATAATGTGGCTAAAATCTATGATGAGTTAAAACTTTTGATAAATCATGAAAATTTTTGGATTCAGGTAATAGGATTTCAGTTAGTTTGCCTGGAAAATAAGGTACATGAAGCAGACAAATATGAAATGAGTTTGGAAAGGCAGTCTGGAACTATATTGTGATAGATTCTAAATTCTAAGCTGAAGGCTTGAATTTTAAGCTATAGATAATGGGGAGTTATTGAATTTCTTTTATTTGAGAAGTTACATAGTCAAATCTGTGTTTCAAGAAGTTTATTTAGAAAAATATGGATTACTCTCAGATTGGCTAAAATGACAGGAAAAGATAATGATAAATGTTGGAGGGGATGTGGGAAAACTGAAACACATATATTGTTGATGGAGTTGTAAACTGATCTAGCAATTCTGGAGAGCAATTTGAAACTATGCCCAAAAGGCTATCAAACTGTGCATATCCTTGGATCCTCAATGTCTTTACTGGGCCTGTATCCCAAAGAGATCATAAAAAAGGGAAAAGGACCCATATATGCAAAAATGCTTGTAATAGCCCTTTTTGTAGTACCAAGGAACTGGAAACTGTGTGGATGCCCATCAATTGAAGAATGGTTGAATAAGTTATGGCATATGAATGTTATGGAACATTATTGTTCTATAAGTAACAATCAGCAGATGATTTCATAAAAGTGTAGAGAGAGTTAAGTGAACTGATGCTAAGTGAAGTGAGTAGACCAAGAGAACATTGCACATAGCACCAACAAAATTACATGATGATCAACTGTGATGGACATGGCTCTTTTCAACAGCAAGGTGATTCAGGCCAGTTGCAATGATCTTGTGATGAAGAGAGTCATCTGTACCCAAAGAGATGACTGTGGGGACTATGTGGATCACAACACAGTATTTCTACCTTTTTTTGTTGTTTGCTTGCATTTTATTTTCTTTCTCATTTTTTTTGATCTGATTTTTCTTGTGCTACATAATAAAGGTGGAAACATGTTTAAAAGAATTGCACTTTTTAAAAAAAATATATAAATCCAAGTAAGAAAAAAGAAAGATATAAATTAGAAAGGGTAAAACTGGAAGCAGTGAAACCACTTAGGAGCTATGTAATAATCCAAATGAGAGCTAATGAGAATCTAGAATGAGCAGAGAGAAAGGGAAGGATCCAAGAGAAAGAAAGGATAGAAAAAAAATTGACAAGATTCAGAAGCTGACTCATGTTGTCATGGGAGTGATGAAGAGAGAAGACTTAAGAAGTGCTCCTAAATGATATATAAAACTTCTTAGGGTAGATGGGAAGATGATTCAGGAAAAGGGGGAGAAGTCCAATTACTCAATTCTTGTTTCATATGCCACATGAACCTTCTGCCTGAGAAGTCGAGTGTAAAAAAGTTTATCAGTGAACTGAATTTCAGGGTGAGGAAGTGCCAAGGAGCTTGTCTTCTCTCAGTATTCAAGTCACTTGTTCTTAAGGAATTCCACTCCAGGGTTCTTAAACAATTTCTTCCTATTACTTTTCCCACTGAACTTTGCAATACAATGAAGAAACTGAGGGTGAAGATGGGTAAACTCTGGTCTGGTTTTCAAAAAAGGAAAGAAAGTGTTTCCTTCAAAACAGAAAATGATATTTAGCAATGATTTCTCCAAACCCTATGGATAGATTAAAGAAAGAGGTCATTACCAAAAAGCCTTGGGGGAAAATGGCAGGATCAGCTTCAGATATTTTCAGCTATTATGAACTAGTCCTATTATTATGTTTCAAACCTATTAAAATGTTTACTTAGTTATTTTCTTAATGCTGTGGTGATAAAGGTAGTAAAATCTTTAGGGAGCCATTTTGCTGCTGCTGTGGTTATTGTGGTTGTTTTTGAACACCAAAGACAAAGGTGTTACCCAAAGAAGCTGTGGTCTCTCTTCACATTGTTGCTTCAGGACAGACTGCTTATCAGATAAGTATTGTAAATTCTGTACTTTACTTACATGACATTCCAAGAGAAGTTTTTTTTTTTTTTTTTTTTTTTTCTTTTCTCTCAGCCACTGACAAAGAAGCAAAAAGCCCTGCATGGATAATTAAAGCTAGCTTTCAGAGATTTGGTAGGTGGGTGGAATGTCCTTAAAAATCAGAACATCTGGCTTTTCTACTTGGTGAGCAATAAGCAATTAAAGCATCATTGACACTGATTAGCAGGAAAGTATTCCAAAACCCTGGCTTAAATATGCAAGGATTTCTTAGACTTAAGAATCACAGAACTGAAGGAGACCATAGAAATCCTGCAATCCAGCTCAATCCTTTTATAGGTAATTAAACTGAGACCTAGAGAAGGAAATTAGTATTTATTGAGCCTCTAAAATGTTTCAGGCACTGTACTAAGCCTTTTACAAATACTATGCCATTTGATTTTCACAACAACTCAGGGAGATAGTTACTGTTATTAACCCTATTGTACAGCAGACCTGAGGCAAACAGAAGTAAGTTATTCAGGGTCACATATCTATTAAGGAGCTGAGGCCAGATTTGAACATTGGTCTTGAATCCACCCAGCGTTTAGTTCATTGAGCTACAGAGCTGGACCTAAACTTAGGACTTCAAGTTTACTGTTCTTACAATTAAATATTAACACATGCCTTGCCCCTTTATTACTCAGTCCACCCTTAATAGTATTCTACTTCTAGCAGTTATTTAGTAAAATTAAATATTCATGACAAATGATCTATCTGAATTCCCACTAAAGTACATCCGATGACATTTGGCTTCATGGCTTCTGAGACATCAAAATGAGGCTATTGGTCAGATATTTTTCAGTCGTGTCCAACTTTTTGTGTCCCTTTTTGGTATTTTCTTGGCAAAGAGCTGAAATGGTTTGCCATCTCTTTTTTCAATTCACCTCACAGATGAAGAAACTGAGGCAAATAGGGTTAAGTGACTTGCTCAGGGTAATATAGCTAGAAAGTATCTAATGCCAAATTTGAACTCAGGTCTTTGTGCCTCAGGCCCCATATTCTGTCCACTGCACCACTTAGCTATCCTTCAAAATGATGACACAATATCAAAACAAAACAAAACAAAACAAAACAAAACAAAAAACAAAAACAAAAACAAAAACAAAAACAAACCCTAGCATTCTTACCACTGAAGTTTTTTTCCCTCTAGGATTTTGTAATTTCAAAACTCAATGCATGTTTTATCTATAAGTGTCATTTGTATCACTGTATACCTAGTATTGTCACATATAGACTACAATAACCCCTAGCAATGATAAGTGTAGATAGCAGAAAAACACTTGATGAATATATCATTAAAAATGGTAATGTTTAAAATCTTCTCTAGGTTTTCATAGAAAATTCAATAACTATAATAGCATTATTAATGTGCATTATTTCAAACAAATATTGGTTGGTAAATTACAGGAAAAATTCTCTGAGAATTCATTATTTATTCCACAATATGCATGAAAACTGTTCTTAAATGATAAGGTTTAGAGGACTTAGTATATAAAAACATAAAATGAAAATGTTACTCATTCTATAGTTAAGCCAAATTGACCTTCCTGCCATTCCCCATCCACAATACTTCATCTTCTGTCTTGATGACTTTGTATTTATTGGTTGTCTCTCATGTCTTCATGCTCTTCATTTTTACATCCACTTCTTAGAATCCGCCTCTTGTGTCCTTCAAACTCTCTTAGAGAATTCAGAGTTCCCTGCTGCTAGCTCTCCCTTCTTCAATTATCTTGTATTTATCTCATATATATTTTGTATAAACCAATGTATATGCATGCTATCTCCCCAGCTAGAATGTGAACTCCATGAGAGCAGGAACTGCTTAATATTAGACTTTGCATCCCCCATCCTCATCTAGCACTGTATCTGGAATATTGCAAACACTTAATAAACGATTGCTGATTTACTGAATGATTTGGATCATTTGTGGTCTCTTGTGGGGACAGATAAGAGCTCTGGTTTTTCCTGAATGCTAATTCAACATCATTGTATTTGTAACATCTCCTGGTATGGACCAGAGGTGAGATGAAAAAGTTTTCTGAAAGAAATATCAGAAAATTCTCAATGAAATCATGAATCTTAAGGAGAATTAGAAGTCTGCCATCATGGAAAATAAGTCTGGGAAAACCTTTGGCCAACCCTCAGGAGATGGAGGGCTGGATATTTAAAGAAAAAGTAATGAATTGTGTAGCCATTATAAGGTGGGGGGAATGTTTTTTGTTTTATGTTTTCCTCTAGAATAGAGATTAAAAAGGGCCTAAGAAAGTTTTAATTAGTTGTTAAGTAGATGATACATAGATAAAAGTGAGAAATGTGTTTACAGACTCTAGAATGAGTCTAGTTGAGGTCAGAACTTTAATGTGAAAGGGATGAGTTCACTGCTTATCTTTGTGACTAAGAGGAATCTTGTGACTAACCTGTCTAGTCAGAGAAAACTATGAAGTTATTCTATTTGAGGGAATACTTTCAGGTCCTCTTAGTAGTAGATTAGTGTCCTGAAAAATTTTTTTCTTTCATCATCTTCAATTCAAATCAATATTTAAAATGAGATCTATAGGAGTAAAAAAGGAACTCATGTTTACACTTACCTATGCCTCATATATATATATATATATATATATATATATATATATATATATATAGACACACACACACACACACATATATATATATATACATATGTGCACATACATATGTGAATGATGTTATTGATCTGGTCAAATAACACTTTTGTACAAGAAGTCATATGCTCTACTGAAAGCATTTTCTACTGAAAGCAATTTAATTTCTGAATTTCTGAAAGTTTTTAGTCAGAGACTGGACTAAAATACTTCTTTCAATGGCAAACCTTACTTTATGGAAAACAAAGATGACTTTTGGAAGCAGTGTTTAAGTTACTTCTATTTCTTTAAAACATATTTTAGATAAATAAGAACTTCTCCAGTTGAGGCTAGCCTTTTTCCCTTTAATCCCCATCCAGGAGGGGTTAATCAGCTCATCCAGAATTAGAATGTAAGTTTCAGGAAATTTCCTGAGTCACTTAAGGTTTAAAAGACTTCTCCAAGGCATATATAAGTATCAGAAATGAGTGAACCTACATCTGTATTAACCCTAAGCCTAGCTCTGTATTCATGATACCAGTGGAGTCAAACTCAAATAGACATGATGGGGGGGTGAGGAATATATATATATATATATATATATATAATATGTATATATATATATATATATATATATATATATATAAA
>JAJPUD010004261.1:62828-74172 GCA_023553655.1 Myrmecobius fasciatus | reverse complement strand
ATATATAATTTTTATATATATATATATATATATATATATATATAAAGATCCCTAAGCTATTGTCTTAGCTTTAAAATGTTTTCTATATTTTATTATATTCTTTTATATTAAAAAAAATTCCCAATCATATTTTATTCTGTTGGAGTCACTTTCTAATGACATATTTGCCATCTTTGCAACATACCATTTATGATGCCTTTCTTGACTTTTAATGGATATTTCCATAATTGTTTCTATTTAGAAACTTCTGTTTTAATTTACAATGGAATTTTAAAATTTTTAAACTCTAGTGTTGGGATATTGGATGAGCACTGTTATAATTGTGTTCGCTATTAGGTAGGAATTATTTTTTCTTTGTTTCTTCATTGTTTACCCTAGCTGAGGTAGGCAATTAATAAACATGTGGCTATTTTATTGCTTAAGTTTCTATATGTGGTTCTTTCTTTCTCATTGGGTTACATAAATTTAGAGTACAATGATATGGTATGGTATGGACATTATGGTAAGATATTGACATTTGTTGGCTAGTATCACATTCCTGAACAAATGACAACTTAAATAAGGTCTCATGAAATTTCATATATATACATTTTTTTTGTTTTTCCTCAATCTGATTTAATTTATAAAGTCTTTTTTGAGTTCTTTAGTACATTCTTTCTTCTGGGCAGTACGCATTTAAAGTTGCTCTTTCAGGTAGGAGAGGCTTTTTTTTTTTTATTTCAATGTCCTCTGAAGATAAACTGGTGTTCTCTATTCCCATAATAACTTTCTGTGGTTGGATTCTTTCTCCTTTATCTGCACTCTCTCTGTCTGTATCTCTCTGTCTCTGTCTGTCTGTCTACCTCTGTCTGTCTGTCTGTGTGTGTGTGTGTGTATGTGTGTGTGTGTGTCTTTCTCTGTATGTCTGCCTCTGTCTATTTGTCTGTCTCTAAATGGGAAATGATTAGTGAAACCTACTCTAGTCCTGAGGTGAATGGTGCCTCTGACTTTTCTTCAGATCTCCTCTATGGTCTGGAACCCAAAACCAAGTACTACCCCCTCCTGTAACTGATGGCAGCCAACAGCTTCCCTGCCTCATTGCTTTTGCATTCACAAAGTGTGTGAGTTCCTTTTCATCCAGGACCAGTTTCAGCAGCACAGCTGGTACTGGTGTTCCTAATCACCAGAGGTTCCTTAAGTCTTCCCAGACTCAGCTCCCTGACTCCCCACATTGTGCAGGAGGGGAAAATTCCTGTGACTGGGGCAGAGGGTAATTTCAAACCTAGCTAGCCTTAGGGATGCCTGCTTGCTGTTTCAGGGGACCTAGTCTGGAATTGTTTACTCTTTGTACCAGTTAAACCCAGATCCTAAGGTCTTTCTTCAAGGTCTTTTTAGATTGCCCCAGGAGGATCTTTGTTCTGCCAAATTCTTGCATCAGGCATAGTACTGTAGGCTAATTCTTCTTCTTAAAAACATTTTGTAGAAACTAAAATCCTGAACATGTTAAAGTTAGATTCTTTATTTCAAGAAGTAATGCTTTGATTTTGCATTCTGTTTATTTTCTCTGCTTACCTTTTTGTACATTACAGTTCCATAGAGGAAAATACCATAAATAAGGTAAAAGTCTTTTCATAATAATGGAATAAAATTGGGTCTGTTTTTCTTCATAATGTTCTAGATCATGACTTCAGTCCTGATTCCACTCCTCCATTAATTTCCTGAACAAAATTTCCTCTCCCTTTAGGGAAAAAAGTCATTTAGTTCACAGAGTATATCTTTTTTGTCATGGTGCCTACTGTGCAAAGGGATGTTTTACTCTACAGTGGCATCTGCAGCAAGTTCACAGCTTAGCACAGGAGACTAGACTCAAGGGAAAATGGAAAGAAATAATTGAACAAGAACAAGTACTTTTGGTTAGAGCAAACAGAAATGTTGCAATTCCAGCAGTAATAGCATGAGATTTTCATTACACACATTTGATATGTCATTACACATTTTAAAAGGGGCAGCTGTTAAGTCAACAGAAACATGGTAAGTTATATTTTGATTCAGCTGGAGGAACAGGGACTTACCCTAACTTTTGTTCTTTAAAACTTCAAGAGTTGGAAGATTTTTCATTTCTTTATTTAAACTGAAAGTTTATTCTGTAGGTGAAAATAGGAGCTGCACATAGGACTAATTGAGAGAAAATGCAATGAAGGCAAAACCTTTTTTCAAGGACTACTTATTAGTTTCCTTAAATGCCTATTTCCAAAAACTTTACATAGATGAAAATATGTACACATATGTATATATAAACATATATACATACACATATATAGTATTAATATTGATATACTCCATCTTTTAAAATGCTTTTATAAAGCTTATTAGTTGCTGTGGGGAGAAATCTGCAGCTTGTAGGAACCCAATTCTTATTAGCGGATTGCTAAGTAGGTGCAAATATGTCCATGTGCCGATATGCTAGCTTATGCTTCCTCTACAGTGAGTTTTTGTGTGCCTAGCAAAAGACAGTGAAGACTAAGGTCAGTAGGATCTGAGGAAGAATACAAAGGGAAAAGAAACCTATAACAAGTTAAACAAAAAGGCATAAAATTTATATATATGTATACATACATACACATGTATGTATTCCCTTCCTCCCTTGGTTCTGAACTACAATTTTATTTCTATATGGTAATACCAGTAAAAAAAAATTGCCTTTCCCAATGCAGGTATACAACTTGTAAGCAATTTATCCACAGCATTGTGTGCAGCACCAAGAAGTTGTGAGTCAATTAGTTAATAAGGATTTTTGTAAAGTAATCACTATTTTCAAGGAAATGTGTAAGTGCTAGAAATACAAAGACAAAAACATTTTCAAATTTACATTCAAATATAATTATATTATATATATATCAAAATAGTAATGATTGTTTGCATATATGTAATACTTAGTACAGTGCACTGTGCTAAGTGCTTTACCAATATTATAACACTTAATCCCCAACACAACCCTGCAAAATAGATCCTATTATTATACCATTGTATAGATGAGGAAGTAGTGATTAAATGAGCTATCCAGAAGCACAGTTAGCAAGCATCTGAGTTCAAATTTGAATTCAACACTTTTTAATTTACTTCCCAGTTAAAAAAATCTTACTCCCCAAGGGAAAGTGCATGCTCTCAGTCAATGAATTAGAGTGATGGAGTAAGCTATCTAATCTATATCTATATGGATAAGAATTATAAAAAATAATGGTTTAAATTCAGTAGGGTCTCATTTATCTCATTTATCACACAGTATTTCTTAGGATCTCAGATAAATGATAGAGATAGATTGTCTATCTCTATATAGATAATGTGTGGATCTCTATAGATAGACAATGTCTCCATCATCTATCTATCATCATGGTACAGTGAGTAGCACACTCTTGTTGAAGCTCCAAATCTGACATGTTCTGTGAGAGAAATTATTAAATAACCAGTTATTGGAGAGATCCAGGTTTTTCTTCTTTCACCATCCTCATTTTCAACTAGGCCAAGCCAGCATTTGAAGGACATTATTGATGGTTAAGACTGCCCAAATCCCCAGTGTACAATCCTTTCAAAACTGGGTGGGAGTTGTTTATCCACTCAATTAGAAAATCTTACAATAAATTAATCTAAGGGGAATTAAGTCCATTTTTTAAAAAATTCAGATAGATTTGAGCAAAGGAATAAATCCTTTTTTCTAGATTACCTGAGGCTGGGTGATGATGGTCTGGGAGAGAAAAAGTGATCAGTCCTTCATTAGAATAGGTCCACCTCTCATTATAACATTCACTCTTTTCATTAACTGTTAACCAATCAGAATTGATTGCCAATCCTTAGAACACCAACTCTTCCAAGGGCATATAACCATTGATCAGGTTACATAAGAGATCTTTGTTATTCAATAGTGCCATTTATCCCTTAATTATCTGCTAGTAAGATTAATAAAAAGATTAATTACCCAGAAACTATGTCTCTTGAATATCACATCTGACTACATGAACATGAGAAAGATAGATAACTATATAGGTAGATCTATATAAAAAGGATTTGTGTTTATGTGTATACACAGGGAGAGACATACATATCTATGTATGGATGCAGGTATCTATCTCTATAAACTATCATCTATCAGTCTATCTGAAATCCCATGAGATCTAATTGTTGAGTTTAAACCACAATTTGTTAACACAAGAGATATCTGGCAAATAGGTATCTAGAGATAGATAGATAGATAGATAGATAGATAGATAGATAGATAGATAGAATGCAAATGAAAAGGTAAATAACTTGCCCAGGATCAATCAGAATGTGTCAGGCTTGAACCCAGGTCTTCCTGTTTATAAAGAACAGCTTGTTACTCACTGCAATATGGTACCATTTAAGTATATAAATACTAATTATAAATGTTGCTTTCAGGAAATCTTGGCAGATTCTGGTCATGTTTGTGATAAATTGATTTTTCTTTTGAATACTTTTCTTTTGAATATTCTATCAGCAACTTAACAAAAATATGACTTCTATATCTGAATGAAATATAGTCTGATCAGAACAAAGTAAACTGATGCCAAACCATTCCAGTTGCTTTGTTAATATAGGCTGAAACAATGTTTTCTCTCTCTCTCTTTTTTTTTTTTTTTGGCCCATTGTATTGCACTCCTGAGTCAAATTGCAATTGTAGTACTTCAAATCTGTCTCATTATTTTACAGGCACTGCAATATCTAGTCTTGCTTTCATTTCTCTCCCTTCTTTTAGACTATCTCCTGGCCAAACACTTTGGCATACATACCAGAAACAAAATCTCGAGAAGAATCACTACTTTACTGGTATGTTCCCTTCAGTGGTAATTGTTTTTCCTGCAAACCTATTATGATGCTTCACTTCTTTCCTTCTCTCAAGCTATTTTCTTCACAAATGTCTTATTAAACATCTTGTTTCCATATACACACTTAGCCCTGCCCCACCACATCCTTCAATTCCCAAATTGGAAAAAATGAAGCATAACCATATCAACTCTGCCATTATATATGTGAGAATCGATTCCCCTGATGTCCTGCTCGCTACCCCTGTAACTTTCCAGATAAAATCATCTGCATACCATTCCTGCTGTGTATTGTTTTCCCCATTAAAATTTAAGTTCCTTGAGAGCAAGGATTGTGCTTGTTCTTGCATTTTTATCCCCTTCATTCATCCCTGCTTGACATTATAATTAGTAAATTAAGTGCTTAATGATTGCTTTTTTATATATTCAATCATATGTCATTCATTCATTCACTCACTCAGTCTCCCCTCATCTTGTACTTTTGAACTTACAAAATGAGGAGAAATGGTAACATCATCCACCTGAAAAAAGCTCTTTTACATAAATGTCTATGGTTCCTTCAGCTTCTGTCTTGGCTTTGGCTTACCCAAAAGGCCCCTGACCATCATGCTTCCTTTCCTCTGAATACTCTCATTTTTATCAATCTAATTTCTGAAATATGGCTCCCAGAAGTGAACAACATATTCCAGAGATGACTTAATCAGAGCACATTAAATCCAAATTTAATGTAAAGATCTTAAAATTTTACTGAGAAAAAGAATTTTTAATATTTTATTATATAATTTTCATTGTAATGGTATTTTTGTTAGAGGATTTATATACTGTTTGAATTTCTTCTCTCTTTTTTTAGCAACGTTTCTCTATTATGCCAAATTTTACTTAAAATAAATTTCACTGGCTTTCCTTTTTATCTTTATGTTTTGCCAAAGTAGCAGCTTTTTTCCCTCTCAAAAGTTCAAATACTGATTCATTTTTTTTTTAGTTATTTGACACTTTGGATACAGTAAGAAGTTGTAAAGGTAGTCCCAAACACCTTTATTTGGATCCTGATTTCCCAAATGTGAAAGCTAGGAGAATATTTAGGATTTCCTATAATTGAATTGGTGTCATTGGAGAGCAGTGTGGGGCAGTAAAAAGTCTGCCGGTTGTTGAGACAAGCTTGATTTTAACTCTCAGAGCTTTAGAGAGGCCAAGGTTTGACCTATCTCTGAGGTTCATTAGATAAGTGAGCTTTGGCAAGTAACTTACCTTTTCAGAGTCTCAGTTGCTTTATCTATAAAATGGGTAATCATTTCACAGGGTTTTATTGTGAAACGCAAATAGGACAGTATATAAAACACTTTGTAAACCTAAATTATTACTTAAATATTAGCCCTGATTAGTAAGGAGGAGAGCTTTATTGCCATTCTGTAAATGAAAATCATAGTACATACACTGCTTTGTGTCTAGGTGAGCTAATTAAATTTAATTAACTGTAATAACAAAGTGATAAATAAATTAATTTAAGCTTCTTAAAGTGACTACTACCTCTGTGAATCAGTAACTCTGTGTTTGAATGGGCAAATAATCACTCTCATATATAGGAGCTGATAAATGTTCCTTACCTTTTGTTTCCAGAGCAGCTTGGTACAAGAGATAGGGATTAAGGTGGAGTAGGGAAAGGGATACTGGGAAGAAGATTGAGAAGAAGGAGAGAATTTCCCTGTAGTCAATTTCAGATTGTCCATAAATTCTGTAATCTCACAAGAAAGTTCATTCTTCCCCACTCAGGTATCTATTAAAAGATAAAATACCCTGAGTTAACATTTCATCTTTTAATAGGGTTTGGTTTAATAGGGTTTTGATGATCTCTTTTGAAAAGACTAATTCACCAGGTTTACAATTTATATGATGAAGCTCTAATTTGAAAATATCCAGTGGAAATTTTAATACATTTCCAAAGAGGTAAGGCTTACATTTTGTGAGCAAGCATGGTATATATGTATTATCTCTAGTTACCTTCTGCTCATGTTAGTGTACATCTGAAGCTGAGATTTATTCAATTTAATCCCAATACTGGAAAACTAAAGTAATTCATTTTAGTTTCAGGTTTAAAAGTCCTTGACAAAGAAGAGAAGAATAGAAGCCAGAGTTTATAAATCAATGTTAAACAAAATGTCTTACTTTTATGTATGGCTAAAGTAATAGTTTTGATTTTGGATGAGACCAAGTAGAAATCTTATGAAATGTAAGTTTTAAAATTAATATGAAGAACATTTCAAACATTTTCCATATATCAATTTTGCTTATTTAGTTAAGCATAAATTAATCTCTCTATGTATATATAATATATATATACAGAGAATATACTATATATATACACATGTATAACATATGCTACATACATACATGAATGTGTGCTATGTACATGTATACCATACACACATGTATATAAACATATGTATAGGTCGGTGTACATACAAGCAAATATGTACACATATATGTATATATATATATATAGAGAGAGAGAGACATAGACATCTATAAATACTTATAGATTTAGATTTACAAGTTTAGATTTGAAGATACTCAGGAAATATTTACTCAATGTCACAAAGGTAGTAAGAATTTGAGACCATGTTCTTTCACAACCTCTCTGTATTTAAAGATATATTTTCTTCTTTACAATTCAATAACTAATTCCGAAGAATCTCAATTATACCCAGTAACATACCAGATATTGATTGTTTAGGGGGTAATACAGAGATGAATAAGACAGAGCCTTTGCCATTAAGAAGCTCCTAGTTTAGTCAGAAAAATTAGATGGACATAAGACAAATTAATATGCTATTATACAGAGTGCAGAAAGATAAATACTTAAGAAAAGGCCAAAGTGCAATAGAGTTCAGAGGTGAGAGAGATTATGTCTGGTTGGAAAATCAATGGAGAGGTATCAATGGAGGTGTGTCTTGAAGGATAGGTAGAACATCATCATGTATGATGGAGGAGAATGAACAAAGCATGATCATTTTTGTTCCAATGAAAAAGACCTAACATCTCTTCAGGGTGACTTTTCCTATTGCTTGTATGGGCCTTTGGAATGATCTATATTTATTGTATTTTTCTCTGAAATTTGAATTTTGTTCCCCAAAACAAAGCTTGATGTAAAACTCTTTGTCTTCCATAGCACTCATTCTTATAGTATCTCAGTTCATTTTTTTCAATCAGTATTTTAAAATACTGAAATATCCTACTTGGTTCTTTTATTTAAAAATATTTATTTTTAACATTCTATTCTTCTTAAATTTTGAGCTTCAAATTCTCTCCCCTTTTCTCTATCACCCTCCTACCCCTTCCAAGAAAGCAAACAATATGTTACTAATTATACATGTGAAATCGTGCAACACATAATTCCATATTAGCCATATTGCAAAAAAGCAAGAAAAGTAAAATGAGAAAATTATATTTCAATTTACATTCAGAGTTCATCAGTTCTATATCTGGAAATAGATAGCATTTTTTCATCATTAACCCTCTGGAATTGTCTTGAATCCCTGTATTATTCAGAGCAGCAAAGTCTTTCACAGGACTGCTTTTATTGTGCACAATGATGACCCAATACTTCTCATTTTACTTTGCATCAGTTCATATAGGTTTTACCATGTTTTTATTTTTTTTCTTCTGAAGTCACCTCTTTGTCATTTTTTGCTATAACAGTACTGCAATAGAACTTGGCCCAGTTTGTTCAATCATTATCCAATGAATGAGCATCTTCTCAATTTCCTAATCTTTGCCACTATAAGAAGAGCTACTCGGATAGCTTTCATGTTTAACTTTTTATGCTTTTCTAAGTCTTATGCTTGAATGTTAAATTTTCTGGTCTTTTCATCAGGAATGTCTGAAAATCATCGATTTCATTAAATTTCCATTATTTATCTTGAAGGATTTGTATTTAGTTTCATTGGGGAGGTGATTCTTGCTTGTAATCTTTTCTCTGTTATCCTCCATAATATTAGTTCTAAGTCCTGTAATGTGGAATCTTATGGGATTCTGACTGTGGTTTTCTGATTTTTGAATTGTTTCTTTCTAGGCTGCTTGAAATATTTTCTCCTTGAGGTGAGTACTCTGCTATTTGGCTATAACATTCTTGGGAATTTTTATTTTGAGATCTTTCAGGAGATAAGTTGTGGATCACTTTTCATTACTATTTTACCCTCAGTCAATGTTCAATATTCAATCAATACTGTGGCAATTTTGCTTTAAAATTTCATTAAATATGATGTTGGTTCCTTTTTTGATCATGGCTTTCAGGCAGTCCAGTAACTTTTAAATAATTTCTCCTAAATTTATTTTTCAGGTTAGTTGTTTTTCCAATGAAATATATCACCTTTTTCTTCTATTTTCTTCATTATTTTTACTTTTAAAAATTATTTTATGATATCTCATAGAGTCATTAGCTTCCATTTGCCCAACTGTAATTTTTAAAAAGCTATTTTCGTCAGGAAATTTTTGTACTCCTCCTCCTCTCTTCCTTTCTCCTTCCTCCTCTCCCTCCTTCTCCTTCTTTTTCTTTCTTCTTCTGTGAATTTTTGTGCTTCTGCTCACCTGGGGTTGGGGAAGTACTGTCCCAAGTTTCAAGCTTTTTTTTACACTTCTGTGTTCAGAGATAGTCCTGGAAGTTTGCAAATTTTCAGTACTTCCAGTGTGTTGTGATCTCTAGTTTACCCTCTTACAATCTCTAATACTAGTGCTCCTCTTTATCTTGGAACTAAGATTATGCTTTCTGCTCTTTTGTTACTGGAGCATAAGTCCTCCTCTCTATGATGAAACTGCATTCCAGAACTGCTCAGGAGTAATACGGTTGCTAATTAGATAACATCTGTATCCAGTGCCAGCAAAATATTCTCTGGAATCTCTTTCTGTCCAGCCAGTCAAGCCCATTATTGTCTTTAGCCTAAGAGTTTCAAAAGATGCATCTTCTACCATGGCAGTAACTTCCACTGTTGTAGCTACTTTGAAGATCTATATTGAGTGTTCTTGATACTCTCTATGTCATCTCCTACTCCCTGGGTATCATTCTTCTCCTGCCAACCTCCTAAGCTGCCTTAGGCTGAAAAAATACTCTAGGAAAAACTATTATTGGTCTTGCTGCTTCAAAATTTGGTTTGAATGGTTTATTTTAAAATTGTTCTGAAAGTAATGTTGGGAAACGTTCAGCTAGGTGGTTGGATATAATGTGCCATTTTTGCACTGCCTCCCATAATGATTTTTTTCTTAAACTACTTTGGACTCTGTAACTATGAATGTTTTCATTCCTGTCTTTTACTGAACACATCTAGAATGAAACATATCATGCTAGTGGGAGCGGGAAGACCAAGAAAACATTTGTAAAATAAGGAAAGAAAAACAAAAGATATACTCTTCCAGGCTTATAAACCAAGGCTTCTTAAAGTTTTTCCACTCACAATCCTCATTTGCCCAAGAAATTTTTCTGTGAAACCAAGGTATATAAAAAAGGCATACAAATCAAACAGTTACTGATAATAAATCATAATTTTGTGACCCCCACATACAGTTAAGAGACCTATATAGTGTTGCAAGCCAAAGTTTAAGAAGCTGGGCTATTGACCATGTTTAGAGCACTGCTTCAACAAATCCCAAGTGACGTGACATTCAGCATTTGGGAATAAAAGCAGGCACAGGGTAGGTAATGGTATCATTGCTTCTCTGAACTAGTGAGATTCTCACTTGTTATAGGCTTCTGCTGTCTGGACTAGACACAAGCCTCACCTTTAGGTTCAGGAAGAGATGTAAAGGGGACCTATTTTTTTTATTATGATAATTTCTATGGCCAGTTTTGTACCATGCAGTCTAAATGCCTATATCCTCTGATCATTTTCCATAATAGTAAAATTACCACTGTTGTAGTCTGTGTGTTTTCTCTAAAAAAAGGAATCCAGAATATGAAGCCCCCCTCAGGCTTGTAGTTTCTAACTTGGTCAAAAATTGAGGAGGCTGCTTTTTGTAGTGGCAAGAAACTGGAAATTGAAAAGATGCCCATCAATTGGAGAATGGCTGAATAAATTATGGTATATGAATGTTATGGAATATTATTGTTCTGTAAGAAATGACCAACAGGAGGATTTCAGAGAGGATTGGAGAGACTTGCA
Organism: Myrmecobius fasciatus; assembly: GCA_023553655.1. Classification (NCBI taxonomy): domain Eukaryota; kingdom Metazoa; phylum Chordata; class Mammalia; order Dasyuromorphia; family Myrmecobiidae; genus Myrmecobius; species Myrmecobius fasciatus. The sequence goes on along the minus strand of JAJPUD010004261.1, from coordinate 63,209 downwards.
TGAACTGATGCTGAGTGAAATCAGCAGAACCAGGAGAACATTATACACAGCAACAAGACTATACGATGATCAATTTTGATGGACATGGTTCTCTTCAACAATGATGTGATTCAAACCAGTTGTGCTGCGATGAAGATAGTCATATACATCCAGAGAGAGGCCTGTGGGAACTGAGAGTGAACCACAACACAGCATTTTAACGCTTTCTGTGAATATTTCCATGCATTCTGTTTTCCTTCTTAGGTTGTTTTTTTTCTTCTTCTCTTTCTAGATCTGATGTTTCTTGTGCAGTAAGATAACTGTATAGATATGTATACATGTATTGTATTTGTCATATAATTTATCCTATCTAGCATGTATTAGATTACCTGTCATCTAGGG
>JAJPUD010004261.1:871-49733 GCA_023553655.1 Myrmecobius fasciatus | reverse complement strand
TGACAGGAGTGTAGTGGTACCTCAGAGTTGTCTTAATTTGCATTTCTCTGATCAATAGTGATTTGGAGCAACTTTTCATATGACTAGAGATGGTTTTAATTTCATCATCTGAAAATTGTCTGTTCATATCCCTTGACCACTTATCTATTGAAGAGTGGCTTGAATTCTTATATATATGAGACAATTCTCTATATATTTTAGAAATGAGGCCTTTATCAGAACCATTAAATGTAAAGATGATTTCCCATTTTGATGCTTCCCTCCTAATCTTGTCTGCATTTGTTTTGTTTGTACAGAAACTTTTTAACTTAATATAATCAAAATTATCCATCTGGTGTTCAATTAGGAGTTCCAGGTCTTCTTTGGACATAAATTTATTCCATCTCCACAGGTCTGAGAGATAAACTATATTACGTTCCTCTAACTTGCTTACAAAGTCCCTCTTTATATCTAGATCATGAACCCATTTAGATCTTATCTTGGTATGTGGTGTTAGGTATGGGTCAAGCCCTAATTTCTTCCACACTAGTTTCCAATTTTCCCAGCAGTTTTTGCCAAATAGTGGGTATTTATCCCAAAAGCTGGGGTCTTTGGGTTTATCGAATACTAGATTGTTAAGGTTATTGCCTAGATAGTCCTGATATCCTATCCTGTGCCACTGATCGACTGCGCTATTTCTTAGCCAGTACCAAACGGTTTTGATGACCGCTGCTTTATAATATAGTTTTAGATCTGGTACAGCAAGGCCACCTTCATCTGCCTTTTTTTTCATTAATCCCCTTGAAATCCTTGACCTTTTGTTCTTCCAAATGAACTTTGCTACTATTTTTTCTAGATCTGTAAAATAATTTCTTGGGAGTTTGATTGGTATGGCACTAAATAAGTAGATTAGTTTGGGTAGTATTGTCATTTTTATTATGTTTGCTCTGCCCTTGAGAATTCTCTTGAGAATAAAGTTCTCAAGAGTCCTTTTCTTTTTATCTTTTTATGCATCTCTTGAGTTCTGTGTTTGGGTGTCGAATTTTTTGTTCAGATCCGGTCTTTTCATTAGAAATAGGTGAAATTCACCTATATCATTGAATGACCATCTTCTTCCCTGAAGATTAATGCTCATTATAGCTGGATAGGTTATTCTTGGTTGTAATCCAAGTTCCTTTGCCCTTCGGAATATCTGGTTCCAGGCTCTTCGATCCTTCAATGTGGAGGCTGACAGGTCCTGTGTGATTCTAATTATTGATCCTCGGTATTTGAATTGTTTCTTTCTGGCCGCTAGCAGAATCTGTTCCTTGGTGCTATAGTCCTGAAATTTAGCCACGATATTCCTTGGGGTCTTAATTTTGGGGTCTCTTTCAGGAGGTGATCGGTGAATTCTTTCAATGGTGATTTTGCCCTTTAATTCTACAATCTCAGGGCAGTTTTCTTTCAGGATTTCCTGAAAGATAGTGTTTAGATTCTTTTTTTCATCATGGCTTTCAGGAAGTCCAATAATCCTTAGATTGTCTCTCCTAGATCTATTTTCCAAGTCAGTTGTTTTTCCTAGGAGATATTTCATATTTTCTTCTAATTTTTCATTTTTTTTTTGTTTTTGTTTGACTGATTCTTGAAGTCTTATTGAGTCATTTATTTGCATTTGTTCAATTCTTATTTTTACAGTGTTGTTTTCTTCAGTTACCTTTTTAAGTTCCTTTTGTAACTGGCCAATTTGTTCATTGCACTCTTTTTCCACTTCACTAATTTTATTCTTCAATAAATTGGTGTCTTTTTCATATCTCTTTTGCAGGGCATCATATCCTTCTTGCAAGATATTATATCCTTCTTGCCCTGATTTCACTTTATTTTCCCATTTATCCTCCAGCTCTCTTTTGAGGTTCTTTTTGCAATCTTCCAGAAAGGCCTTTCGAAAAGGGGACCAGTGATGGTCCTTGCTGATTTTCTCTGGAGTTTTGTCTAAAGGAACCTCTGGATCTGGGGTGATCATCACTTCTTTCTCTTCATAAAAGCTGTCTATGGTGAGAGCTCTCTTTTGTGTCTTCATTTTTTTTTTTAGACAGCGTGGATATCTCTTTAAGGTAGGGGAAAAAAAAGCGGCGGCTGAAAAACCTTTGCCCTGGGGCACTTCAGCAAGTTGACTTAAGGTGCTGGGCCGATGGGGGCTAGGACTAAGTCTGAATTACTCCTTAAACAAAGCAAGTCTGCCAGAACACCTGCCCCCAATCAGGGCAGAGTGTCCCGAGTGCCTCAGATAAACTCCAGGTGTTTGGAATTTGGAGTTTGGAGTTTGGAATTTCTGCCACGATGAGCTGAGCTGAGTCCCACCCTCACTTCTGGACTACACAGAAGTCATCTATCTTTCTGTCTGAGTCTGACTAACCTGATATGAAGTTATCCAGAGAGCAGTGTCCAAATTTTTCTGAGTTTGTTGACTTTGAAGATCAGTTCAGAGGTTTATTTTATTGTTGATTTGAGAGAAGATCGGAGGAGAGGCAGAAAGTCGCCTTTTCACTACGCCATCTTGGCTCTGCCCTGACAATTTTCAAATAATGAAATTAAAGCCATCTATACTCATATAAAAATGCTGTAAATCACTATTGATTAGAGAATTGCAAATTAAAACAATTCTAAGGTACTGCCTCATATTTCTCATATTGGCTAAGATGAAAGGAAAAGATAATGATAAATGTTTGAGGGGATGTGGGAAAATTGGGACACTAAAGCATTGTTGATGGAGTTGTGAAATAATCCAATCATTCTGGAATTATGCCCAAAGGATTATATAACTGTGCATACGTACTCTTTGATTCAGCAGTATCTCTACTGAGTTTTCATCCCAAAGATCATAAAAATGGGAAAAGTACCCACATGTGCAAACATGTTTGTAGCAGCCATTTTTATATGGGCAAGTGGATGCCCACTCATACCCACAAGAAATCTCCTCTCAAAGACTTTCACTTCAAAAACTTTCATCTAAGGAAAAGCAAACATCTGTTTACAGGAAGACTTGGGGCATGGGGGGGGGCGAGTGGAATCACATGAGATCATTATCAATAAAGAAATGGCAAAGTTCTTAATCATTAAAGTTCAACATTTGTGGATTATACCTAAGTCAATGATATCATTATCTCTGTGCATAACTGAGCTAGACTAGAGAAGGAAATCATAAAGTTGAGTAAATTGAGGAACTTGGAGGTTAGGGGTTTGAGGGAACATTGGCTTCTATGTAGATATCCTCCTGTGTATTGTCAGAAGTTGGGATGGAGGAGACTGAGCTAGAAGCTGAATTCATTGAGGGAAAGAAAGTGCCTTGGGGATTTGCAGATAACAGCTATCAGAATCAGGATTGGGTGGTAAATTGGACAGAATAAATTTCAAATGAGTAAAATTTTCTGAGTAATGGTAGCAGAAGGAAAATCTATAATAATGATGATGATAATGATAGCAAAATGACATTTACATAGTTCTTTAATTATTATGAAATATTTCATATGCCATCCATTTAATTCTAATTTATTTTATCTGAAATGGAGAGTCAAAGTTGGAATATATTGAAATTAGAGCATGAGGAGAGGGTGTTAGAGAGGGGACTAATTATTAGTTAGTGAGGAAATTAGTACCCTTAGTTTTAGAAGAATAAGATGGATACTTTCTACCCTTCAGGGAATAAGTTTATAGCAGCAGTAGATTGGAACAGTACTGCTGGTAATGGCAACTGAGTAAGACATTCTCAATCTTGGTTTTCATTCCTAAGTCATCTATATTCTGGCCTTGTACAGTCAGTGAATGTGAGGGAGTCACTTTGCCACTATGGTGCCTCTATTGTACCAGAATTGGTCCTTAGCTAGCATGGTTCAAAAGGGCTGGTGGGTAATCAGTTATGGATTGTTGCAGTGTGATTAGATAAGAACTATTTTTACAAGTTGGTATTATTAGGAATAGGTTGTAGGCCAATCATCTTGTCATTTTCCTTTGGGCCACTCACAAATTTTAGTCTTTAGAAATTTGAAGTTTCACAACCAATTAGCAATATTGGCAGACAGTTTTTGTTTGGAGAAAAAAAGTGAAATAAACAATGGGTCTTTGTATCATAGACCTGCTTGATATATTTGAAAGAGCTGGGAATTTCTCGAATGCAATCCAGTTTACTTTACCTCTCTTTTGTTCTGACACTGCTTATTATCCATTTCTCTGACCTGTCCTAGGTAAATATACTGTGACGTATTCCTGACTAGCCTCAATATTGCATTTTAGTAATAAGAACATTACACACATGGGAAAGAGTCAGCAAAAAGTTATGATCATGTGCAGATGACAGAAAGTAAACCAGTATAGTTGGATCATAGAATATATGGAGAGAAGTAGAGTATAAAGATAGTGGAAAAGTTGGATAGGGTAAATGAGCTTTAAATGCCAAAGAACTGTATGGTTGATCTGGGCAGCAATAGAGATCTACTGGATTTTATTAAATAGGGAAATGTCTTGGGCAAATTTATGCCCAAGGCAATAGGCAACAAGGACCTGCCATTGGGTGTGGTTGTATGAACAGAGAAAATTGTTGTTCAATTATTTTTTAATCATGTCTGACTCTTCATGACTCCACTTGGAGTTTTCTTGGCAGACATACTGCATTATTTTGACATTTCATTCTCCAGCTCATTTTATAAATGAGGAAACTGAGGCAAACAAGATTAAATGACTTTTCCAGAATCACATAGCTAGTAAGTGTTTGAAGATGGATTTGAATTTGGGTTTCCCTGACTCCAGGAGTGGTGCTCTATTCATTGTGTCTTCTAGATGCTTGAGCAGACAAAGGAGAAAAATATATGACATATGTTGGGAATTAAGATGTGAAAAAATTTGGCAACAGATTGTATATGCAGAAGTATTAGAGACAGACAAAGATAAAGAGAATAGAGAAACAGACGGAGAAACACAGAAAGAGAGACAGACAGAAACAGTGATACACAGAGACAGAGACAAAGACAAAGAGAAAAAACACATAGAGTGAAAGGAACTAGAACAAAGGAGAGAGAGAGAGAACGAGAGAGAGAGAGAGAGAGAAAAAGGGAAGGAAGAAGAGAGGGAGAGGGAGAGGAAGAGGGAGAAAGAGAAGAAGAGGGAGAGGGAAAGGGAGAGAGAAAAAGAGCTGAAGATGACACAAATGTTGTGAACCCAGTGACTAGAAAGATGGAAGTGCTCATCCAAGTCAAAATATCTAAGAGACAGTAGAGATAGGTGACTGTAGTTCAAGAAAAAGAGCTGGATGTAGATACATACATCTAGCAATCATCTTAATAGAGATGATAGTTAAATCTATAGGAGTTGATGAGATCACTAAATAAGAGAGAAAAGAGAAAAAGAGCCATGATAGAGCCTTGGATGAGTACTATGGTCAGTGCCCTTCTCTAGCATAGTCCAAATCTGCATTCTTCATATGCACAGAGACAAGACAGGGATTATGATTTGGCATTTCATTTCTAAATTTGCATTAGTACATACACATACACACATACACAAAGACACACACCACTTTTTGCACATAGTAGACCTCTAATTAATGTCATATCATGGAATACATGTCAAATGTATGTTTTAAGAAGACTAAATTGATTAATTTAATACTCAAAATCTTTTAAAGGAATATTTCCCATTATGAGCTTTCATTAGATATAGTCATTATGGTTCAATCAGGAGGATATTGCTACTACATATAATTGGCATATCTTAATAATTGTAGGGGATTTAATTAATCCTATTTCTCAAGCATACTTCTCTTAACACTCAAGCAATTTCTCATGTTAGTAGAAATACCTCAAACTCCCTGTTCATTTGGACACAGGTTTGTAAGCATATACTTAAAAAGTGGGGAGGAGAGGAAAGAACTATTGTTTCAATATGGAGGTGAGAGATACAGAAGGAGAGTATATAAATTATATCCCCAACATTTATGGTGTCTTATATCATACTACATAATGCATTTAATTAAATAGATAGTACTTTGATTTTTCAAGTAATTTTTTTCTCAGATAGAAAAGTTAGTTCTTAAGATGACCTTTACTATAGTATATTTTATTTATATGTAATAGGCAATGTTTATATCTAATAGGTAATCTGTTTTACTTATGAAATCTTTAAGATTATGTAAATAAATTTTATGCTATTCTTGCAGAAACATTACTAGGATGTGTCTTTCTGATAAGGGAAATGAAATTTAGAGAGTATTGATAGCACTTAGGTTGTTAGCTACATAGAAATAACTAAACTTAGCACCTTGTTAGTAAAAATAATTTGTTGAAACAAGAAACTACCAGATAAGGTGTGCTTTTCCCCCCACATCACTCCCCAGATGATCTCTTCTCTTTGTGCCTGTAGCAATCCGGTGTTTAGTGGTCTCCAATCACAGGAGCCAGTCCAGGATGCAAGAATTATAGAATCACAAAATTTGAGACTTAGAAAGGACCTCAATGACCATCTAGTTCAATCTAGATATTAAAGAAATCCCCACAATAACAAAACAACCAAGGGATTATTCATCCTCTGTTTGAAAACCTCCAAATAAGGGGATCCTATAATCTGTTCAAGTAGTTCTTTGCACTTTTGTACTTCTCTAGTTAGAAAGCTTTTCTTTTATTCACCTGATCTCAAGATTAAATTCCTCTCTGCAATTTTTATTCTAATCCAAGCCAATCCAAAAACTTCTATTAAGTGTTTACTATGTGCCAGACATTAAGTTAAGCAATGGGAACTTCCCACCATTGCTCCTGTCCTTGTGGAATCTCTGTCTTTCTCCTCACCTCAACTTAATTTGATGTAAAAAAATAATCCAAGGGTTCTTTCTTTTTTTTTAACAATAACTTTTTATTTTCAAAACATGTGTATATGATAGTTTTCAATATTCACCCTTACAAAACCTTGTGATCCAAATTTTTGTCCCATCCCTTCCCCTACTCAGCAAGTAATCCAATATATGTTAAATGTGCAATTCTTCTATACATATTTCCACATTTATCATAGTGCACAAGAAAAATCAGATGAAAAGGGAACAAATAAGAAAAAAACAAGCAAACAACAACAAAAAGGTGAAAATATTTTGTTTTGATCCACATTCAGTTCCCACAGTCTTCTCTCTAGATACAGATGGCTCTCTCCATCACAAGTCTATTGGAATTGGCCTGAAACATCTCAATGTTGAAAAGAGCTAAGTCCATCAGAATTGATCCTCATATAATATTACTATTACTGTTTACAATGTTCTCTTGGTTCTATTTACTTCACTAAGTGAAGTTCACTATCAGTTCATATTAGTTTCTCCAGGCTTTTCTGAAATCATCCAGCTGATCATTTCTTACAGTCCATAATATTCATATACCATAATTTATTCAGTCTTTGTCCAGTTGATGGATATCTATTGAGCTTCCAATTTCTTGCCACTTCAAAAAAGTCTGCTATAAACATTTTTGCACATGTGAGTCTTTTTCTTTTTTTTTTTAATGATCTCTTTGGGATACAGACACAGTAGAGATACTGCAGGTTCAAAAGGTATGCCCAGTTTTTCCCTTTGGGCATAATTCTAAATTGCTCTCCAGAATGATTGAATCAGTTCACAATTCCACCAGCAATGTATTAGTGTCCCAGTTTTCCCACATCCCCTCCAACATTCATCATTATCATTTTCTATCATTTTAGCCAATCTGAGAGGTGTGTAGTGAGTGGCACCTCAAAATTATCTTAATTTGCATTTCTCTGATCAATACTGATTTAGAGCATTTTTTTCATATGACTATAAATGGTTTTAATTTCTTCAAATGAAAAGTGTTCATATCCCTTGACCATTTGTCAATTGGAAAATGGCTTGTGTTCTTATGAATTTGAGTCAATTCTCTATGTACTTTAGAAATCACGTTTTTTTCAGAACCCTTGTACATAAAAACATTTCCCAGTTTTCTCCTTCTCTTCTAATCTTGTCTGCATTGTTTTTATTTGTACAAAAAATTTTTTAACAATATAATCAGAATTATCTATTTTTCATTTAATAATGTACCCTAATTCTTCTTTGGCCTAAAATTCCTTCCTTCTTCATAGATCTGAGGGGTAAACTATCCTTTGTTCTTCTAATTTGCTTATAATATCACTCTTTATGTATAAATCATGATCTCATTTCAAATTTATCTTGGTATAGGGTGTTAAGGTGATGGTCAATGCCTAGTTTCTGCCACTCTATTTTCCAATTTTCCCAGTAATTTTTGTCAAAAAGTGAGTTCTTACCCCAGAATGTGGAGTCTTTGGGTTTATCAAACACTGGATTATTATAGTCATTGACTACTGTGTCTTGTGATGCTAACCTATTCCACTAATCGACTACTCTACTCTTATTTCTTAGTCAGTACCAAATGATTTTGATGACCACTGCTTTATAATATAACTTTAGGTCTGGTATAGCTAGGCCACATTCATTTACATTTTCTCCATTAATTCCCTTGAAGTTATTTACCTTCTTTCCTTCAGATAAATTTTGCTATTATTTTTTTCTAGGTCTGTAAAATAATTTCTTGACAGTTTGATTGGTATGACACTGAATGAGTAATTAATTTAGGTAGAATTGTCATTTTTGTTATATTAGTTGGGCTACCCATAAGCACTTGATATGATTCCAGTTGTTTAGATATCACTTTATTTGTGTGGAAAGTGTTTAATTGTGTACATATAATTCCTGATTTTGTCTTGGTGGGTAGAATTCCAAATACTTTATATTGTCTACAGTTATTTTAAATAGAATTTTTCTTTGCATTTTTTTCTGCTGGATTTTGTTGGTAATATATAGAAATGCTGATGATTTTGTGGATTTATTTTGTATTCTCCAATTGTTTCTAGTAGTTTTTAGTTGATTCTCTAGTATTCTCTCATAACATCTGCAAGGAGTAATAATTTTGTGTCATCATTACCTACTCTAATTCCTTTAATTTTGTTCTTTCCTTCTAGCTAAGGCTAACATTTCTAATACAATATTGAATAATAATGGTGATAGTGGACAATCTTGTGTTTCATCCCTGATCTTATTGGAAATGGTTCTAGTTTATCCCCATTACATATGATAATTGCTGATGACTTTAAATATATGCTACTGATCATTTGAAAGCAAACTCCATTTATTCCTATGCTGCCTAGTGTTTTTAATAGAAATGGGTGTTGGAGTTTGTCAAATACTTTTATTGCATATATTGAAATAATCATATAATTTCTGCTATTTGGTTATTTATATAGTCCATTATGCTAATAATTTTCTTAATATTGAACCAGTCCTCCATTTCTGGTGTAAATCCTACTTGACCAGGTAAATTATCCTGGGGATAACTTGCTTTAAACTCTTTGCTAATGCCTTATTTAAGATTTTCCCTAATTTTCCCTAATATTCATTAAGAAAAATGGTCTATAATTTCCTTTCTCTGTTTTAATTTTACCTAGTTTAGGTATCAGCACCATAGCTACTTCATAAAAGGGTTTTTGTAGGACTTCTTTCCCTATTTTTCCAGAGTTTGCATAGTATTGAAATTAATTATTTTGTAAGTGTTTGGTAGAATTCACTTGTAAATCCATCTGGCCCTGGAGATTTTTTCTTACATAATTGAATAATACCTCATTCAATTTCTTTTTCTAAAATGGGATTATTTAAGTAATTTCTATCCTCTTAATCTGGGCAGTCTATATTTTTGTAAGTATTCATTCATTTCACTTAGATTATCAGATTTATTGGTATATATTTGGGTAAAATAGCTTCTAATTATTGCTTTAATTTCTTCTTCATTGGTGGAAAATTCACCCTTTTTTGGTACTAGTAATTTGATTTTTTTTTCTTTCCTTTTTCTAATCAAATGAACTAAAGGTTTATCTGTTTTGTTGAGTTTTTTTTTCATAAAACCAAATTTTGAGTTTTGTTCATTATTTCAATAGTTTTCTTTCAATTATATTAATCTCCCCTTTTATTTTCAGAATTTCAAATTTCGTATTTGATTATGGGTTTTTAATTAGTTCTTTTTTAGCTTTTTTGGTTGCATGCCCAATTTATTGATCTTTTCTTTCTGTATTTTAGATTAATCATCTAGAGAAATAAAATTTTCCATAAGAATTGCTTTGGCTGCATCTCACAAATTTTGGTATGTTATCTCACTATTATCATTCTCTTGGATGAACTTATCAATTGTGTGTACGATTTGTTGTTTCACCCACTCATTCTTTAGGATTAGATTATTTCGTTTCCAATTGTTTTTCTATTTTTCCTGGATTTTTATTTTATCAATTTTTATTGCATCATGATCTGAAAAAGATGCATTTACTATTTCTGACTTTCTGCATTTGATTTTGAGTTTTGTATGCCCTTACAGGTGGTCAATTTTTGTGTATGTTCCATGTACCACTAAGAAAAAAAAGTAATTTCTGTCTCCATTCAATTTTCTTCAATGATGCATCATACACAACTTTTCTAAAATTTTATTTACTTTCTTAACTTCATTCTTAATTTTGTGGTTCCATTTATATACTTCTGATAGAGCAAGTTTGAGATGCCTCACTAGTATAATTTTGCTCTCTATTTTTTCTTGCAGCTCTCATAACTTCTCTAAAAATTTGGATGCTATACTACTTATTGTGTATATGAGTAGTATTTATATTACTTCATTACCTATGGTTCCATTTAGTAAAATGTAGTTTTTTTTTTCCTTTTCTGTTTTAATTAGATCTATGTTTGCTTTTCCTTGATTTGAGATCAGGATTGCTACCCTTATTTTATTTAATTTTTTACTTCAGCTGAAGCATAATAGAGTCTGCTCTAGTCTTTTATCTCTACTCTGTATGTGTCACTTTGCTTTAAATGTGTTTCTTATAAACCACATATTCTAGGATTCTGGCTTTTAATTCAGTTTTCTATCCATTTCCCTTTTATGGGAGAGTTCATCCCATTCACATTCACAGTTAAAATTGCTAATTCTATATTTCTTGCCATCTTATTTTCCCCATTATACTTTTCTCTTTCCTTTCCCTCTTTCCCTCCTTCCTAGTGTTTTGCTTCTGACCACCACCTCCCTCAATCAGCTCTCCCCTTTTACACCACTCCTTTGTTATCCTGTTCCCATTCTATTTCTGTTCTCTCTTATATTAGCCTCTCCCATTGCTTTCCCCTTTCCTCTTCTGCTTCCCTATAGGGTGAGATAAGTTTCTTTATCAAATTAATTATCTAATATTCTCTCTTTGAGCCAAATCTTATGAGATTAAGATTCCTACAATGCTCATACTCCTTCCTTCCTTTCCTCAACTATAATAGATCTATTTTTGCTTCTTCAAGTGATGTAATTTACCCTATTTTACCTCCTCTTTTTTTTTCTTCCAGTACAATCTCTTTTTTACCCCTAGTTTCTTTTTATATTTTCATATTAAAGTCAAATTATACCTACACTCTCTAAATATACCCCTAACAAAGATACAGTTCTCAAGAATTAAACATATAATTTTCCTATATAGGGATGTAAACTTTTTCACCTTTAAAAATAGGATTTTTCCCTTCCCTTTTAATTGTTCTTTTGAGTTCTGTACTTGAAGATCAAATTTTCTGTTCAACTCTGGTCTTTTCATCAAAAATAAATGAAATTCCACTATTTTATTGAATGTCAATCTTTTCCCCTGAAAGATAATGCTAACTTTTGCTGGATATTTGATTCTGGGCTACAATCCAGGCTCCTTTTCCCTCCAGAATATCATATTTCAGAGCCTTTAATGTGAAAACTTCTGAGTCCTGGGCAATCCTGATTGTGACTCCTTGGTATTTGAATTGTTTCTTTCTGGCTGCTTGTAGTATTTTCCCCTTGATCTGATAATTCTGAAATTTAGCTATAATATAATTTGAGATCTCTTTCAGGAGTTGATTGCTGATTCTTACAATGACTATTTTACCCTTTAATTCTAGTATATCAGGGCAGTTTTTCTTGATGATTCTTTGAAAGATGTTATCTAGGCTCCAAGAGTCCTTTTCTTTTTTGTTTACTCCAATCATGTTTTGTGAACCTGATTCCAGGTACAAAATAAATTAATAAAGATAAAAACAAAAATAGATAAATAAATAGTAAGAAATTAAAAATTAAAGAAAATACAGCAGTGTATAGTTGCCATTAGCTTGGCTGTTTGCATTTGAGATTGTTCTAGGTCTTTCTGTTTAACAGTCTACTACAATAGCTATTTGGTTACATAATTACTTATAGGATATTAAACAATATGAAGAAGATTTTCAATGTTGCTCTTGTTCATTTTGAAGTATGGACAAACTAAGAAAGAACAGGTTTCCCTTTCTCTTTCTAAATCTCTTTACTCACACTTTAGAAATAGGTACCATGAGCACAATCTTTTGAAGCTATACAAGGTTGTATTCAAATGGCCTTTTTTTCTTAATTAACTTTGAACAAGTGCTAGTAAAAAACAAATGGTTTTAATGGCTTTGTTGATACCCTTGGAATAATTGCTTCAAAATGTATACCTACAAATATTACATGACATATTTTGCTGATCAAGTTGAGGTCTACTTTTAATAAACAGAGAATATTTAAAGGTAGGTCTGAAAATGAATCCTGTAAATTGTTCTCATATAGAGTAACATTCATTGCTTCAGATTCACTCTCTAAATATGGGAATCAAGTAGAATTTTCTTAGTTTCCAAGGGAAGGAAAGACAAAGGGAAAAAAAAAACAACAACTCTGTTATGTTGAGTTTTTATTTTCAACCTTATGTTATGATGTAAATTATGACAGCTGAAATTGATTATGTGTAAAATGATTCTCCCATCTTTTCCCTTATCTTCCATTTGTAAGCCAGGTAGACATGCTTAATCTTCTTTATTTTAATTCTCACAGTTGCTCCTTACATTTTCACCCTCATACCAATGTAAAATTAGATTAATTTCTTGAAATGCAATTAAATTCAATTATTATTAAACTCTTGCCATGTACAAGATCCTGTGGTAGGCCTGCAAATATAAAAACACATAGGTTGTAGCTGTATTCAGTTTAATATTTCAGTTGGTCCATAGTACATTTTACCAAACTCGTTTTATCTATGTGATTCTAAAGATCCTCTATAGAGAACACTCCCAATATGCTGAATGACTTTATTTAGAGTCATATTTTTGGATACCAAGAGAGTGCTCAAATTTCTGTCAATAAATCCTAATCAGTTTATCTGAAAAGCCTAAAATGAAGTAGAAACTAGACAATTCAAGCATTATAGCTAATTACAATATGATTCATTCCTTTCTCATAATTCCTATAACTTTTTAGCTGTTTTCAGCTAAAGGTCACTAGACAATTGTCAACTCATCAGTTCATTTATGCTATAGAGAAGTGAGGAAGCACTTTTAACTGTTAAAAGCATTACCAGTATTCAGTAGCCAAGTACAGTTATCAAAAGGCCAAAGAGTATGTTTCATATCATCCCTTCAGGATGATTAATAATAGACATACTAAAATAAATAGGGAAAATGTTTTTCAAGTTGATGTAACTTAGTGAAAGCTTACAGAATATTTAAATGCTGCCTCATTATAAGAGTAATTCACTTGAGCAGCCTCTGGAACAGGCAGTACACAGCTGTAGGCTAAGAATTTTTTTTTACCCACAAGAGCTGAAGAAATACTTTGCCAGCAGAGATACCTAGACATTGAATAAACTATTCCCAGAAATAACAAGAGCAATAAAATACATCCTATATCTTCTCTGCTGTGTGAAATGCAAGAACATTGAAGAAAAAAAAATGAGATAAATGTTACAGTGAGGATGAATGAATATGGAACTTTTTAAAATTCCAGTGCCTGCTATTATTATTATAAAGTTTGAGTTCTTGGCATTAAGATGATGGGAATGATGACATTGCAGAGTATTTCTGCTTTATTGCAGTTAGTTTTTATGAATCTTTTCATTATTCTGACAAATATTGAAAATGAAAGGTATTTTTGGGTGGTAATTATAAATGTATTTAGAATCTACTAAAAATCCATATACTGTCCAAAGTAATTGGAAAGGATGAGGCTTACTTGTATTCATGTTGACCTCTGACAAGGCACAGATATCATTATATAAGTTGTCTTTGTCTTTTCATTTCCTGAAGGATACAGCTTTGAAGATAATCATTTTAAAATAGACATTTCTGGGGCATCTAGATTGCATAGAAGATAGTGTACCAGCTTTGGAGTCAGGAAGTTCTAAATTCAAAATTGACTTCAGACATTTACTAGCTGTGTGATCCTAAGCAGGTCATATAATTCCAATTATCTCCCTCCTCCAAAAAAAAAAGAAAGAACATTTCTTCAGTATGTTTTTGGTCTACTTTCAACCTACAATTCAGGATCCTAAACTTAGACCTAAGATTGGGGCTGAACAGGTAGTATCAGAGATAGAATTTAAACTTACTCCTCCTCTATAACCCATCCTATACTGTCCCACAACAACTTTACTAAACTTCTTCCCTCATTAAATACACACACACACACACACACACACACACACACACACACACACACAATGCTCAGTAGTCATATCTGTGGAGGATAGACAAACCAAAGCAGAAATGTAAATATCTATATCCATGCCAGTTGAAAAAAAAACATTGAAGTTGTCTTTATAAATATAAATGGGCAAATTTCAGAATATCAGAATGAGCAAAATGTCAGAATATAGTTTTGAATGTAGCTAAAATATCTTACTATGACTATTTTCCTCTGTGCAATATCTTGAACCCATTTACAACATACTTTGTAATTATCAAAAGTAATTAAAAAGAAATTATTAAAAATATTCACAAAACTCTCTCCCCCTCCCCTTTTCCATTACTTTCCCCCTTTCCTTACCTTCCTCCTCCCCTCTATTCCTTTTTTTCTCTCTCTCTGTCTTTCTCTCTTTGTCTCTCTGTCTCTCTTTTTCTTTCTTTCTTTCTCTCTGTTATTTATCTATTTATTTATTTCAATAAATTATCAAAGAAAACTCCCCAGATATTCTAGAGGGCAAACCAAAAATTGAAAAAATGCACTGATCATCTCCTGAAAGATCTCAAAATGAAAACTCCCAGGAATATTATACTCAAATTCCACAATTACCAGGTCAAGAAAAAATGCTAGAAACAGCCAGAAGCAAACAATTCAAAGACTGGGGAGCCACACTCAAGATCACACGGGATTTAGCAGTGTCTACATTAAATTATTAGGTTATTTGGAACATGATATTCCTAAAGCTACTATTACAATTAAGAATCACCTACCCAGTAAAACTGAGTGCAGAAGACTTTTTTTTTAATCGGGAAAGTATCAGAACTGAACAGAAAATATGATTATCCAAAGAGAGGCATAAAAAAGGCATAAATAGGAAAAAAGGGGGATTCAAAAAAGTTAAATTGTTTACATCCCCACCTGGGAAAATGATATCTATAATACTTAATATCTTAATGACTGTTAGGGCAATTAGAAAAAAGCATACATTAATAGAGGGAATGGGTATAAGTTGACTTTGATGCAATGAAATCCAAAAAACAAAATTAAGATGTGAAAAAGAAAATTTCACTGGGAGAAAAGGGATGGGCAAAGTAGAATGGAGTAAATAATCTCACATAAGAGATGGAAAAGAATTATTACAGTAGAGAGGAACAAGGGGATGGCATGGCAGGCAATGTTTAACCCTTACCCTCATCAGAATTGGTTCAAAAAGGGACTAATGCATATATTCATTTAAGGATAGAAGTCTATCTTACCCTATGGGGAAGTAGGAGCAGAGGGAGGTAAAGAAAAAAGTGTTGGGAGGAGGACTGAAAGAAAGGAAGACAAAAACAGTGGTCAAATACAAAATACTTAGGAGGATCACCCAGAAAACTGAAAAGATAATAGATAACATGGTATTTTCTTTTTACAAGAAACACATTTGAAATAGAGAGACACATTAAAAGTAAGGGGATGAAGCAGAATACATCAAGATTCAGCTGACGTTTTTTAAAAAAAAAGCAAGGCTAGCAATCATAGTCTAAAACTACAAGCAAAAGCAAAACTAGAATTGATTAAAAAATATAATGAAGGAAATTACAACTTTCTAATAATCTAAAAACTATAGACAATGAAGTGATATCAGTATCAAAACATATATGCCAAAATGTATGGCATCCAGATTTTTAAAGAAGTTAAATGAGTTACAGAAGAAAATATAACAAGAAATCTTATTTAATGGAGAAACTTAACTTTCCCCTCTTAGAACCAGATAAATCTACCAAAAAATAAGCAAGAAAGAAGTTAAGGAAATAAATAGAATTTTAGAAGTCAGACATAACAGACCTCTAGAAAAAGCCAAATGGGATGAAAAGAAATATAACTTTTACTCAGTAATACAAGGCACCTATACAAAAATTAGGGCATAAAAATCTCAAAAAAAGCCAAAATGGAGAGATATTAAATCCATTCTTTTCCGATCATAATACAATGAAAATAAAAAATAATTGGTAACTAAATACTGTAATTCTAAATAATGAGAGGGTCAAAGAACAAATCATAGCAACAATGAAAAATTTCATTAAAGAAAATGACAAGACAACATAAAAACACTTCTGGGATGCAGTCAAAACTGTATCCCAGAGATTTTTTAAAAGTGTGTGTGTGTGTGTGTGTGTGTGTGTGTGTACAAAAATATTTATAGAAGCTTTTCCAATTCCATTTCCAAAGAATTGGAAAGTAAGTGGATGCCCATTAATGGGGAATGACTGAATAAGGTGCCATAATTATAATGGGATACTATTGTGTAATAGGAAATGTCAAGCAGGATGATTTCATAAAAACTTGGAAAAACTTACCTGAAGTGATGTAAAATGAAGTGAGCAGAATCCATAGAATATTGTACATAGTAACAGCAGTATTGCATAATGATCAACTGTGAATGAATTAGCTATTTTCAGCAACACAATTAGCCTAGAGAAAAAAAAAAAAAACTAAACATATTTTTTTCATTTTTTGAGTAGTTTTTTTTTTTTTTGGTCTGTGTTTTCTTTCAAATGAAAAATATGGAAAAAATGTTTTGCCTGATGGCACATATTGTTGTTGTTGTTTGTCCTTATTTCTCAAAGAGGACCAAGATGTCAGGAAAGTGAGGCCATGATTTGCAAGTGAATTGGAGGGCTGTGCAAAGTCAGCAGCTCCATTTTCTTCTCCAGAATTATGAATCAAATTGTTTAGTGTCTGAGGGATGGGAGAGATGAAAGAAGGAGAGAAAGAGAATTTGGAACTCATATTTTTTAAATGAATGTTTAAAATTGTTTTTACATGTAATTAGGAAAGATAAAATTATTTTAAAACGAGAGAATGGAAATGAGTGACACTAGGCTGATTCCTTAACCAATCAGGTTTCAGATTCCGTCTCAATAAAAAGGAAGTTGGATTAATTTTTAGGTCCCTCCAACAAGTAAATTAGAGGAACATAGTACAGTTTACCTCTCAGACCTGTGGAGATGGAATAAATTTATGTCCAAAGAAGATCTGGAACTCTTAATTGAACACAAGATGGATAATTTTGACTATATTAAGTTAAAAAGTTTTTGTACAAACAAAACTAATGCAGACAAGATTAGGAGGGAAGCAATAAATTGCAAAATCTTCTTTATATTTAAGGGTTCTGATAAAGGTCTCATTTCTAAGATATATAGAGAATCATCTCATATGTATAAGAATTCAAGCCATTCTCCAATCGATAAATGATCAAAGAATATGAACAGACAATTTTCAGAAGATGAAATTAAAACTATTTGTAGTCATATGAAAAGGTGCTCCAAATCACTATTGATCAGAGAAATGCAAATTAAGACAACTCTGAGGTACCACCGCAAACCTGTCAGATTGGCTAAAATGACAGGAAATGATAATTACGAATGTTGGTGGGGATGTGGGAAAACTGGGATACTCATACATTGTTGATGGAACTGTGAACGGATCCAGTCATTCTGGAGAGCAATTTGGAACCATGCTCAAAAAGTTATCAAGCTAGTGCATATTCTTTGACCCAGCAGTGTTTCTATTGGTCTTATATCCCAAAGAAATCTTAAAGGAAAGAAAGGGCCCTACATGTGCAAGAATGTTTGTGGCAGCCCTTTTTGTAGTGGCTAGAAACTGGAAACTGAATGGATGCCCATCAATTGGAGAATGGCTGAACAAATTATGGTATATGAATGTTATGAAATATTATTGTTCTATAAGAAACGACCAGCAGGACGATTTCAGAAAGGCCTGGAGAGACTTGCATGGACTGATGCTGAGCCAAATGAGCAGAACCAGGAGATCATGGTGCACAGCAACAACAATATTATATGATGATCAATTCTGATGGACATGGCTCTCTTCAACAATGAGATGTTTCAAACCACTTCCAATTGTTCAATGAAGAAAGTCATATTAACCCAGAGAGAGGGATATGAAATGTGGACCACAACATAACATTTTCATGCTCTCTATTGATGTTTCCTTGCATTGTGTTTCCTTTCTCTGATTTTTTTCTTGTAGATAAGATTTTTCTTGCACAACAACGATAAGTGTGGAAATATGTATACATATATTTGATTTGTCAAGTATTTTAACATAATTAACATGTAGTGGATTTCCTGCCATCTGGGGGAGGGGTGGGGACTGGGGGGGGATTTGTAACTGAAAGCTTTGTAAGGGTCAATGTTGAAGAATTACCCATACATATGTTTTGCAAATAAAAAGTTTTAATTAAAAAAAATTTAGGTCACTCCAAGCTCTAGCTCCATCATCCTTTGACTGAAGTAAGGAATGTTTAAGAATATACATTTGACTTATAAAGCTGCATGTTAGACTTGATGAAAGGAATCTCCATTATGGAAAAGGTTAGTTGATTTGCTTCCTTTTTAAGTTTGAAAGATTTCAAAAAATGGACTTGAAGTTCTAATTCTTCTTATTCTTTGCTTTTGCTAAGTTTGAGAGGGCCATTTTGAATTAATTAATGACCTGTACTTTGCAAATGATCAACGAGGACCTTTTCCTGTGGTTTTTATTTTAGTAACTTTTGTATTATCCCTTATTTTATGGCAGATCTTGCTTTCTCAGTTTTTCCTTGTATGAAAAAGAGAGTTTTTTATTGTAAAAATAAACTCTTAATTGTCTGGAAAAATCTGTCAGTATAAAATCAAGAGAAACCACAGAAGATCCTTGTAGCAGTCTGCTATTTGAAATTGAGTGTTGGATATAATACTGTTTGTACAGCACTGAGAGACATTCTTTTCCTCTGGATCCTCATAACAATGGCAACTGGTAAATGAGTTTATCCTACAGGAAAAATTAAATAGTACCTCCAAATTCAAAATACTTAGTGGAAAAGAATATCAAACCATGAAGAAGAAAAGAAAATTTCTGGAACTTTATTAAATCTAGTAATCCTTAGACTCTCCTGTATGTGTTTTTTGCTTTTGACTTTTAAAAAGACCTTAAGAATTTTAGGAACATTAAAGCATATCTCTCAATTAAAGTTGTCTTTCTCTGTCGTTTACTGAAAACAAAACCCATCAACTAAGATATATGAAGCTGGAGTTGAGTTCAAATATGTATGTATGGCTGTGAGCAAGTCATTTAACTTCTTGAGCCTCAGTTTTCTCAACTATAAAGCTTACTTTATCTGTGTAGCATAATTGTGATGAATGATTTATAAAATTTAGCCGGGTGAGAAGTTTTAATCATTAATGCCCTGAAGTTATAAGTTTATTCTCTTTCATAAACTCCTCTTTTGAGACTCTTCTCAATCTATTAGCTTGAGTGCCAGACTTGAAGTTGTGAATATTTGAAATCAAATTCTCTTCAGATAATTAATTATCAGTTTGATGTTGGGAAAGTCATTAAACTACTCTCAGCCTCAGCTTATTCAAATGTAAAATGAGCACAAAACTTGTACTCAAATAAATAAAAACAAGGTAACAAAATTGGAGAGAAGACTAAAACCTAAGGAGATAAAGAAATCTTTTCTGTAATTGTTTTGTATAGAAATTGTTGATGCATGGAAAGCCCACCAGAACTAGGTTTGGAAGAAGCAAATTTCAAACAAACTGAAATAAAGAGGAAGTACATTTCTTTTTTTTTTAACAAAAGAATAAATTATATTCCTTATTTTGTAATATTTGCTGATCTTCATGGTATAAATAAATGCTGACTTCAGCACATCCTTTCCTGTAGCATGATTTTTTTTATTATTAATACTTTTTATTTGCAAAACATATGTATAGGTAATTCCTAAACATTAACCCTTACAAAGCTTTCTGTTACAAATTTTTCCCCGCTACTCCCCACCCCTCCCCTAGATAGCAGGATATCCACTACATGATAATTATGTTAGAATACTTAAATCGAATATATGTATAGTTATTGCCACACATCATTTTTTTGTTCAGGAGAAATTGTATCTATAAGAGAGAATAATCCGATAAAGGAAATACAATGCAAGCAAACATCAATAGAGAACATGAAAATGTTATGTTGTGGTCCACATTTCACATCCCTCTCTCTGGGTGTATATGACTTTCTTCACTGAACAATAGACATTGGTTTGAAGCATTTCATTGTTGAAAAGAGTCATGTCCCTTAGAACTGATCCTCATATAGTATTGTTGTTGCCGCGTACAATGATCTCCTGGTTCTGCTCATCTCACTCAGCATCAGTTCATGCAAGTCTCTCCAGGCCTCTCTGAAATAAGTCCTGCTGGTCGTTTCTTACAGAGCAATGATATTCCATAACATTCATATACCATAATTTATTCAGCCACTCTCCAATTGATGGGCATCCCTTCAGTTTCCAGTTTCTAGCCACTACAAAAAGAGCTGCCACAAACATTCTTGCACATGTGGGGCCCCTTCCTTCCTTTACGATTTCTTTGGGATATAAGCCCAATAGAAACACTGCTGGGTCAAAGGGTATGCACAGTTTGATAACTTTTTGAGCATAGCTCCAAATTGCTCTCCAGAATGGTTGGATCTGTTCACATTTCCACCAACAATGCATCAGTGTCCCAGTCTTCCCACATCCCCTCCAACATTCATCGTTATCTTTTCCTGTCATTTTAGCCAATCTGACAGGTGTGTAGTGGTACCTCAGAGTTGTCTTAATTTGCATTTCTCTGATCAATAGTGATTTGGAGCATTTTTTCATATGATTATAAATAGTTTTAATTTCATCATCTGAAAATTGTCTGTTCATATCCTTTGACCATTTATTAATTGGAGAATGGCTTGAATTCTTATAAATGTGAGAATTCTCTATATATCTTAGAGATGAGACCTTTATCAGAACCCTTAAATATAAAGATGATTTTGCAATTTATTGCTTCCCTCCTAATCTTGTCTGCATTAGTTTTGTTTGTACAAAAACTTTTTAACTTAATATAGTCAAAATTATCCATCTTGTGTTCAATTAAGAGTTCCAGATCTTCTTTGGACATATATTTATTCCATCTCCACAGGTTTGAGAGGTAAACTATACTATGTTCCTCTAATTTGGTTATAATATCACTCTTTATATCTAGATCCTGAACCCATTTAGATCTTATCTTGGTGTGTGGTGTTAGGTGTGGGTCTAGCCTTAATTTCTTCCACACTAGTTCCCAATTATCCCAGCAGTTTTTGCCGAATAGTGAGTACTTATCCCAAAAGTTGGGGTTTTTGGGTTTATCAAACACTAAATTGCTAACGTTATTACCTACCTTGTCCTGATATCCTATTCTATGCCACTGATCGACTGCTCTATTTCTCAGCCACTACCAAATGGTTTTGATGACTACTGCTTTATAATATAGTTTTATATCTGGTACAGCAAGGCCACCTTCATCTGTCTTTTTTTTCATTAATTCCCTTGAAATCCATGACCTTTTGTTCTGAGGAAGTACATTTCTAAATGTTCTTCAAAGTTTTCCTAAATCCTATATCTCTGATGTCACGTTCCTCATTAATAAAATGGGAATAATAATAATAATTGGACTACCGCCTTTGAAGGTTCTTATAAGGAAAGCACTTTGTGAATCTTAAAGGGCTATGTAAATGCAGCATTATTATATTTTCCCCTTCAAGGGTATCCCTGATGTTCATTTCCCCCTAATTCTGCCTAGAAAGATAAAAATATTGGCAGAGATTGGAATTAGGATTTGAAGAAGGTAGCAAATATGATTTTCCTGGGGTCCCTAAGGATATCATAGGCCCTAGCCTCCATATGGAAGGTCTATCTGATCTGCATTCAACTGATTCTCATTAACATATGTAGAATGATGTATTATCTAGCACAGCAACATGTTAAAAAATAATGTAATGTGAAGATCTAATGTGTAATATCCTTATCCCTGTTGTATGATTTGTAAGAATCTGGTATCACTTCTGAAAACTCTAGCAGGCGGTCAAAATTATAAATGCACTCTCTTAAAAGTGCTATCTTAGGTATAGTCAGAGTCACTAAGAAAACTTTGCTAAAATTTATATTTCCTGAGAAGGCTACTGGGCTATAGATGCAGGTGTATCAATCTGTGGCTGGGGAATGCTCTGTCTGTTATTGCTGTTATTATTTTGTGACAGCCATGTTCTTGCTACAGAAGTAAACAGTTTTCTCTAGGGCTCCTCTAAGCAGCCAAACAGTGTTAATAACTTGGAGAAAAGAAGGGGAAAATCACTACTTATATTTCTGAAAACTATATTTTCTGGGTTCTGTGGCTGATTTTGTTTCTGGCTCAGTAATGACCAAGTCACTTGATTATACATTATCAAATGTTCATTTCCCATGAAGGTCAATTACCATCTGTAAAAATAGTGGAGAAAGGAGGCAGAACTTAGTAGTTCTAGAAGATAGAATTGGGACTTGGCTTTGTAAGAGTTGAATTTCATTTTGAGACCTTCTAAAAGAAAATCTTGTGATTTGGGGCAAATCCCATAATGTTTCTATGCCTCAATTTGCTCTCAGAGAAACAGGAAATAGTCATCTCTCTTATATCCTTTAGGGAGATTATGAGGATGAATAAAATCAGCCATATGGTTCTTTTTTAGTTTAAATTCATATATCTAGTTATGAAGGGAATTGAGGAAGGGACGTAGATGATTCAGTGCAAAATTATTTTGCTAATTAAAAACCCCAAACTTTAATAGAATCAAAAGATTTTTAACTGAACACTAGCTAGATATAGGATATTTCTAAAACATACTTCATTACAAAGGTTTAGAATCTCAAAGAATATACCAACAGAAAATCAATAACTTTAAAACTTAAAATTTATAAAAAATATTTTCCTAGAGTAGAGATGGTATAGTCTATCCCTATAGGATGAATGCTGGAAAGTTTTTGTCAAGAGACCATCTCCTAGGATTTTTGGCTTGAGTCTATTGAATAAAGTCATAGGAAGAAAGAATTAAAACTTGAAGAAATCTTATCCCAACACCTTCAATTTACAGATGAAAACATTGAAGATAATAGGTTAAGGCACTGAAATTAATGAGATTAGGTGACCTATCCAAGGTCACACAAATTTAAGACAAAAATGGAACTCATGTCCTTGACCCCTAAAGCCAATGTTCTGATCTTTCTACTAAATAAATAATTTTAGAACATCATGTACTTGTTCTTTTCTATTACAAATGCATTTAACCTGAACTTAATACAAAATATTTTGATGCCAAAATTATTTATTTATAGAAATACCACAAATTTTAATTTCTTCTCTAAAATCTAACTAGTTGGGCACAATCTTCTAAGAGAATGAAAATGCTTATCTCTTTTCTAAAGTAATCATCTTGGACTTGGCACTTTTCAAAAAATGAGGTGATCCAGGCCAATTTTAATAGATTTGGGATGGAAAGAGCCATCTGCATCCAGAAGGAGGACTATGGGTATAGAACATGGATCACAACATAGTATTTTCACCTTTGTTGTTGTGTGCTTGTTTTTTTTTCTTTCTCATTTCTTTCCCTTTTTTATCTGATTTTTCTTGTACAGGATGATAAATATGGAAATATGTTTATAAGAATTGCAAATGTTTAACTTGCTGTATGGGGAAGGAGTTAGGGGGGGAAGGAAAAAAATTGGAACACATGGTTTTGCAAGGGTGAATGTTGAAAACTATCTGCATGTATTTTGAAAATAAATTTTTTAAAAAGTTCCTTTTTTAGTGACTTCTTTTGGTGTTAATATTTTGATGGTTACTACTACAATTCGGAGTACATGCATTCAGAAAGTACATGACTCTTTTGCCTCTAAATCAGTTTCACTTTTTTTTAAACCATGAACTAATCAGTCAAATGGGTAGCAGTGGGAGATAATGAAACATGAAGTCTTTTACAGTGAATATAGTCTGATGGAAAAAGTAAAGGATTCTGGGTTCAAATTCTACCTCTGATACTTACCTATGTTATCTTGGACAAGCCATGAAATCTCTCTGGGCCTTAGTTTTCTCATCTGTAAAATGTGAGGATTATCAGGAGAAAGGAACCAAGATGGCGAAATGGTGGAAAGCAGTATAGTCAAGCTTTCCTCCACAAAACTCCTAAAAAAAGACCTAATAACCCTACCAGATCACGTCCTAATTAGGAAATTCAAAAAAAAGTCAGTTTGTCATTTATTCTAATAGAGAAAGTAAGGTCTGTGGACCCTGGTGACTGGGTTTGATTAGAAGAATGCTGGAATATTCCAGAGTCCAAAAAGAGGTTTACATAAGGACAAAAATAGGTACCAAATTCATTTCAGACTATCCCTGGGCCCATACTGGGGAACTTTGAAAGGAACAGGTACAAACTTTCAGTTGTGTTGCTCACTATTCAGTCCCAGGACATAGATCCAGATTGGACAGAGGAGGAGACGTGTGGGGTAGACTAGCATTCCTGGGTAGGGAAGACATGGGTTACATGTTGAGAAAGAAGGAATTTCAGAAGCTTGTATTAATGGTAGCTCAAACCCTAGGTATAGAGTGTGGTCTCATTTCAGGCATCTAGTTCAATATAGAAATAATGAAGACAGGAATATCAGCTCAAAGGAGAGAAACTGCACTTTTGTTGCTTTGAACTAAGAGCTTTATAAAAGACCGATAGGTCCAGAAGCATTCTGTTCTCAAATTCAGGTCAAGAATTTGTAGAGCTCAGAAGAGCAATGTCTCAGACTTCACTCTGAATCATATGAGCTTCAGGTCCTTTGCTACTATTCCTGAGTTTCTAAATAATACAGTGCTCATCTCTCCCAAGAAAGTAGCAATATGATCAGTCCAGATTTTCTCTTAGAATTATAGCAGATCCCAGTCCTAACATCACAATCTTAACCTTTAATCCAAAAATAAGAAATTGACTGGGAGAATGAAAAAGAAAAAAAAAGAAAAAAAATACCACCATAGAGTGATTATATTTCAGCCCAAGACTTAAACCCCCCCAAAAGTGAATGATTCCACAGCATCTACAAGCAAGGCCTCAGAGAAAAGCACAGTTTAAATAAAAATTCAACTGAAATTCATGAAAGAGATGAATCATGGGTTTAAAAAGATTTTTTTAAATAAACAAAATGCTATTCCTTAAGAAAAAATGAAAAAGAAATGAAAGTTAAGGGGAAAAGAATTGAAAAGTGAATTAACAGTTTGGCACAAGAGGTATAAAACCTGGCTCAAGCAACAGATTCCCTAAAAATTCAAATGAACCAGATAGAATTCAGTGACTATAAGGTAACAAGAAATATAAAAATAGAAGAAATAATAATTAATTATTAAATTAATATATCATAATTATAAATTGAAATAGATAAATATTAGAATTATGAAATAATTAAAATAGAAAAAAGAAGGAAAAATGTCTCTCATAGCAAAAACAAGTGACCTGAAAGACAAATTGAAGAAAAATTTGAGTATCAGTGGACTATCTGAATGCCATAATCAAGAATTTAAATGTCATATTTCAAAACATTTTAAAACTGCCAAATCTTTAAGAACCAAAGGGTAATATAGAAAGAAAAGGAATACATCAGTAACTTCTTGAGAGGAAGCCCAAAATGAAAACTTCTAATAATAAATATTACTGTGAAAATACAGAGCTTCCAGATTAAAGAAAGAATACTGAAATCTGAAGAAACAAAGAAGGAAGAATGTACTGAAGAGCCATAGTCAGGATTAAATATGAGTAAGCAACCACTGCTATCAATAAATGGAAAACTTGGAAAATAAAATTCCAGAAAGCAAAGAATATAGAGCTATTTTCAAAGATAACATACAATGTAACCAAAAAAACCATACATGTGTTGTGAAGTCAGGATGGGAGCAAGAATTTTTAATGGAATAGAAGATTTGGGGCGTTGCTGGTGAAAAGACTGATAATGTGTAGCAAATATGAAGTTCAAGCAGAAAAAACGAAGAGAAACATAAAGGAGTAAACATGAATGTACAATTATTTTTTAAAGACAAAGCAGGTATACACTGCTTTTATTCAAATAAAGCGATATGATATGATACGTTTTCCCCCTCTGAAACCCATATTATCAGAGGCCATATAAAGAATCTAATTAGACAAAGCCTGGGAGTGGTATTGTTACATTTTGATGATCTTAAGAAAACAATGGAAAGTGGGAAAGAGAAATATATTAGCTGGGGTAAGGGGAGGAAGGATAGAAAGATTAGGAAAAAATTATATGAACAAAGAGTAAGGCTTGAGGAGGATTGGCTGACACTTGAACTTCATTTTCATTTGAACTAGTCACAGGAATATATTTCACTCAATCAGGAAATTAGAATGGAAAGGGAGAAGGGGTATAGGAGTTTTACAGCTAGAGTAGATTAAGACAGGGATTTGAAAAATAAACCCTAGGAATATAAAAATATTATAGCATGTTTAGTGATATGAAGAATAAGCATCTGAAGGTATACTTATCAATTAGGGGATGGATGAACAAGTTATAGTATGTAAATGTAGTGGAATTACATTGTCCTACAAAAAATGGTAAGGCAGATTGTTTCAGAGAAGTCTAGGAAGATTTGTACAGTATTATGATAAGTAAAATGAAAAACAATAACAATTTATATTATAATAACAATTTATTAAAGACAAATGTTTGAAAGAATTAGGAAATCTGATCAGTATAAAGATTACAAATCTAGAGCACTAGTAATGAAAAATGATACGTGCCTTACAATACAAGGACTCAGTAAGAAAAATGATACAATTTTTTTGAGGGGGAGAACAGCCAAAGTGGAAATTTGTTTTAATTGACTATATATATATATATATATATATATATATATATATACATACACATATACACACATATATGTTTGGAATGGGATTTGTTTTTATTCTTAAGTTGTAGGGGAATGTTGATGTGGAAAAGTGAAAAGGCAAATTTTGCAAATTAGAACAAATAAAATATTTTTAAATGAGGGAGTTGGAGTAAATGGCTCTATATTTATGATTCTGTGGAATAGATGTAGTTAAGCCCAGAGTGTGGACCTCATAGAGTAAGGGAACTTCCAAAAAACAATTCACTGAGTAAATCCATTCAGAAAATGTCTTGTTTTTTAGGCTATTCTACACTGAATTCTCTTTTGGGTGACAGAAGGATGCTTTTCATCCTGGAAGTGTTTGACAAGTGTGATGGAGTGGATAGAAATGAATTTTTCTTTATTATAGTATTTTGGTTACTAAAATAACTCTCAGGCACTTTTCACATTCCAGCTGCAACCCTGGTCCATCTCAATTAATTCCTTCTCCCCTTTTTTGTCCCGAATATCCAAGGCAAGGTCCTGATGTTCCTTCTGTCTTTTCATCTTACTTACTACCAGGTGGACATATGGTCCTGGAGAGAAGAATGAGAAGTGCTCAAAGATTGGAAACAATGGAGAAAAATCTTGGAGTTCTTGGAGATTATGATTGTTCCATCTCAAAAGATGAATAAAAACATATACACAAAACAGGGATAGCCTTTAATTGTTTATATTCCCCTCATAAAAGATTTTATTTTTTTCAGTTCTACATTAAATTAATTACACTTATTTTGCCCTTGTTATATTTCCTTGTAAAAGGGAAAATGTATAAAAGATGAAAAACTAGAAAATGACTTAACCAGCATGAGTCTTTTTCACAGAATGGTAACACCTCCAGGCAGCATTAGGTTCCCATGACATTGCCCTGTTCATTGCAGCAATTCTGTTCCTGCAGTGATAAAGACTTGTCCTCATCCTATTTTCAAAGGTTCTTAATGATGTCTAGGTCTGCTATTTAAAAAAAAAAGAGTAAGCTAAACTAAAAAATATATATTTCCATGCCAAGCTTCTATAGTCGATTTTACTCAGTAGGAACAATTCAGCTTTCTTTTTTAAAAGGTCCCTTTTATTTATTCATTTGACAAGCAAAAAAAAAAAAGATGTAAAAAGCATTAGTTTTCTAAGATACAGGATATGTGAGCATAGATGTGTCATTGATAGGGAAATAACTAAACATATGAATTTTCAATTGCATTTTTTTCACTTCCAAAGTTTGAAGATTTATTAGCAAGAATTTTTCTTTACATTTAAATTCCTTTACATTTAATTATATGAATTAGGAGATTTTTTTTCTTTCTGACAACTTTATACCTTAACCAAAGCTATTCTATTCTGCCTTTGTGATTTGAATTCACTTATTCTGGATGAACTATAATTTCTTAAAAAGAATAGGAAAAGGTTGTCATAGACTGATAAAGTTGTGGACATTTTTCAGCTCTTGAAAACTGAGGAGAAAATTATGGATAATGGACAAAAATATGTAGAGATGTGAAGTCATTTCCATAAAGATACACAAGTCTTAAAATTATGGTATCCAGCCATTTCTGGGCTGATGTGGCTGAAGAATTCTCTAAGGACTATAAAAATTTTGTAAGAATGCTGAAAAGTTTACAAAGAAATATGGGAGAAAGCAATCTGTAGATTAAATCTTCCATGATTGACTCCAACCATGAATTATGAGCATTTAATAAAATTAAATACTAAGGACAAGTAAAAAATCATTTTAATTAAAAATGATGAAAATGTACCCTTTCCTTCCATCTAGTATCAAGAATTAATACTACCAACTTAATTTCTTTAATATTTCAGGTAAAATTCTCTCCCCAGTTTTGTGCTTTTAGTGAATTAAATTTTCCTTGAAATTTCAAAAAAAATTGTACTTGGATCTTATAAAAGAGAGGAAATGTTTCCTTCTTTCATCTCTGGCTGAAAATCATAATCAAAGCCACTTGATCATCCCTAAATACTAAGTATTAAGTATTTTCAATGCTGCATTATTATATCTGAGGGTGATGTATATCGCTGCCTTATTGTTAGAGAATTTGACTCCCTTCACTTAGAACTTCCTTAAAGAGCACTATGCTGTATGAAAAAATGCTCTGCTATGATACTTAGGAGGAAGAAATAGCTTTAGATTAGCAAAGAGACTTCTGAAGAGTAGAAAGAAGGTTCAAGAGAACGCATGAAATTTGAAAAGGGTAACAATAGTTACCATGTGATGAAAATCTGCTTCTTACTATCCCCTCTCCTATATGTTCCCCAGTGCTTGTATCCTCCTAAACTCCTCACAGTAGACTCTAGTGAAGTCACTCTTTGCTGATCATGATAATTTACTTTGCTTTCACTTAAAAGAGACCATTTCTTCTTATGCATTCTGTCATTAAAATCAGTGGGGTCAAACTTATATTTAATTAATGGACTACTAAACAAAATATAAGGATCATTACCAGCCACATATTGACTTAGAAAGACATACATTAATATTAACTATGTCTTAATGCATTTTAGTTGTTTCATTAAATATTTCCAACAACATTTTTAATTGGGTTGCACTTGGAAATGGGTCACATGGACTGCATGTTTGTTGCCTCTAATCTGTAACTGAGAATAAAGTAACTATTACCCTGTAGGTCTGGGGTGGGGTCTCTCCTTCTAAAAGAACATGATACCCTGATAATGCAATTATTATGTGTTATTTATTTGTTTGTTTATCTAATTGTAGCTCAATAAGCCTCTTGGGGATAGAAGAGTAGAGAAATGAGAACTTAGTTTTCTCTTTCTCTCAAAGGAGGAATTCCCAGTCTCTCTTGGAGACAAGGAGTGTGGAAGTTCCAGATTTTATGTGTCTAAATATATTTCTGCACCTTGAGTCACTGTGATTCCCTTTGGCCATGGGTTTAAATTCTTCCATAATTATATACTAAACATGTGAATGTGTAGTGACAAATGGAAATAAGAAAGACATAAGGATGTGAAATTGTGGGAGTTAAGAAAGACTTCATGGAGAAAATGGTGCTTCAACTTGGTTTTGAAAGAAACTTGAGATTCTAAAAGCTACAGCTGAGAAGATAATTTTTTCCAGGTATTGGGAAAAGCCAGTGGAAATACATGGAGGTTAAAAATATTTATTGTATGTAAGACCAGTTTGATTGGAACTCTAGGGTATGAAAAGGGAAGCAAATTATAACATGGTCATAGGATTCAGAAGGCTGGATATAAGATAGTGTGTTTTGCCATGTCAGGTCAGATGCATAATTTCCTGAAACACATTATTCACTATTATTTCCTGTAGTTTTAGTCAGAGAAAGGTAATATCTTGACATGCAATATCTCTACCCAATCTCTCAAATGAATTCAAGGAAAGAACATTTTCAAATATTTAAAGTCATGATTAGAAAAAAATTGAATTTATCAAATATTTATTAAGCATCTACTAAAGGAACTGTCTTGGGTACTGGAGATACAATGACAGGCAGAAAAAACACATTCAATTTCCTCAAGGAACATCAAAAGATTGTCATGTGTATAGGTAAACATAAAAAGGTAGGTACTAATGTTCAATAAGTATTCAAACAAAGGAGAGATGCAAAGTCCATTTTGGAAAATCAAGGGAAAAAAGAACTATTTTAATTCAGCATCCTGGAAAATGCTTCATTGAAGAGGTAACATGAGGGCTGACTTGTGAAGGAAGACAAATCTTGAAAAAAAGGAGGGACATGAATTCCTGGAAGAGGGAACAATCTACCTCAAAATAGGAAGGTGGCAGAAGACAGGCTAAGTATGGGGAACAGATAGGAATCCAGCTTAGTAGGAACAAATACTGCATGAATGTGAATCATATGGGGGAAAAAAGGCAGATGGGGCCCCAGTAGTGTAAGGAGGCCATTAAGTGAAAAGCTAAGAAGTCTGTGTTTTTCTGAAATGCCATTTTTTCCCTAAAACTTCAAACCATCATGAATATAGATGGAAATCCTATTTAAAAGAAACAGGAAATACTATTCTGAAAAGTCTCTCTATTGTTATAAGCAATAAACTCAGTGTCATTGTTTATCTTTTACATAATGAGTGCATTATTTAACACCCTCAGTGATACTTTATCTTACACATAATGGTATAAAAATATACTTTAAAAAAATTGGTCTGTGTTCTGCAGCACTGGGTAATTATTTTTCATAAAGCTCCTCCGGTGAGATGATGCAGTGATTGTTTTATGAGCATTAGCTTTATTTTTCTGTCTTTTTCTGCCTTTGAGGCAGAAGAGCATTAGTTTGTTGCTTTCATGCTATTTATCTTTGAATATACTGTTTTAATATATGTATATGCATTCAGATGCATCTGTGTATAAATATGTGCATGCATATACATATGCATAATTACTGTAATAATATGTTAACATATTATTATAATAATATCCTATTACAGCATAAAATACATACTAAGCTCTCTTTCCACATATATATTTGTCTATGTATATATATGTATGATAGGATCTGGCCTATGATACTTAGTAGCTATGTGACCCCAGCAAATCACTTAATCCTGTTCGCCTCAGTTTCCTCATCTATAAAATGAAATGGAGAAGGAAATGGCAAACTACACCAGTATCTTTGCCAAGAGAGCCTCAAAAGAAATTGTTAACAGTTGGATGTAACTGAAAATGACTGAACAAGAATATATTACAGAAAATTTGAGTTTCTATTTCAGTAATGTCTTTGACTATTTATGTATCCTTGTATTATGTATCAAGTCACATAATCTTTAATTTGCTCATTCTTCATCAGTGTAAAATGTATGTATGTGTGTGTATATGAATTCTTTCTATGGAAGAATCTGTCAGCAATAACAGGACATTCTCCCAATCACTTATTTTCTCTTCATTGTATGATCAAGATTTTCATATTGTTTAGCAGATGAATATTCTCACTATATAAATTTGATTATGTCTCTCCTTTGTTCAGAAAATCTTTATTGCTCCTTAAAAAATCTACTTGGTTAGGTATTACACATCCTCCACACCTGATAAATCTTTACCTTTTTAACTTTCACCTCATTCTATATCTCTCTTCCCTGTGTTCTAATGTCCAGCTAAAATGGACTAGTCATAGATTCAATGTTTTCCCAGCTCTGTATCTTTGTCCATGATTTTCTTTATGACTGACATACATTTTCACCATTGTGTTAACTTCATTGATTCCTTACATAACATTTAGAATCTAACTCAAATGATGTTTGAGTTGGTCTCAGAAGTTTGCCTTGATCAAGAAGGGCTCTTTCCCATGAACTTCACCTAGCAACTTATTATGCAACTCTTTTCTCATGTATTGTGGTCATCCCTGATACAGTTTAGTATCATATAGAGCAAACTATATGAGGTTGCTATTGTCTTACCTGAACTCATATTCCCTAGTACCTAGGACAATGTATTACCTATACTGGGCAGTTAATAAATATCTGTTAATTTGGATTAAATTTCAGAAAGATTTCTTAAAGTTGATTTAGATAGATCAAAAATTCAATTTATAATTAACCATTAAAATTCAATAAATTTTATTTATTTTTGTCCAAAACACAAAATAAATGTTAGAACAGTATGAGTATAACATAGGAAAGATTTTCTGTGATCAATAGTGTTTATTTTCTCAGTACATTAATTGAAGTCTATATGTTTGAGAAAGCTTGGATGTAACATCACTTAACTTAAGCACAAAGAAATGATAAAATTGATTGCAATATGCTCTTTCAAACAGGTAATTTGTCGATCTCTTTTTACTCTCTTATTTTACTCATTTTTCCTTTTTCAATCACACCATTTAACAAACATTTATTAAGTGTTCATTGTTCATGGAACACTGTACTGTTCATCCCACCCCAATGAGGCAGGTAAAGGAGGAGTTACAATACTTAGGCAAGCTGATTTTATGGCATTTAAAGAAATAATATGACATTAACAAATAATTAGAATACAGAATAAGGGAGAAAGGCAAAGGGAACAGCCAAAGGCAAAAAGAAAGCTGAAGCTGGGCATCCACAGGAACTAAGACATATTATCTCTTTGAAGACAAGAACTGACTTGGAGAAGGGTAGTACTTGCACTTTGCACAATTCCTGGCACATGACAAGTATTTAGTAAATGTTTATTGATTGGTTTATTAAAGCATTCTTTTCCTAGACCATGCTACAGGGATTCAAATGTCTGCACAATGGTATCACAGAAAGAAACATGAAAATCAGAAGAAAGGGAAGTTTTCTGGGGGAAGAGATATTAAGTTTAATTTGGAAGATGTTGAAGTTGAGGTGAGACATATAGGTAGGTGGAAAGGTGTAGAAGTCAAGAGAATTCATGATTAGAAATAAATATTTCATCACCTTTTGCATTAAGCTGGAAATTATAGCTTTGGACCTGAATAAGATTGCCAAAGAGAAAGGGGAAAATAGGATGGCTGGAGATGCAAACTTGGGGAAATGTAACTCAAAGAATCAGAAAGATGAATGGGGGAGAGGAAATAGAAAAAAAGTCATCAGAGACAAAGGAGAGCTATGAAAGTTGCATCTCAAAAACCAAGCTAAGGAGATTATCTGCAGAGAGGTCAAAAAGTATACATTTGGTGACCTGTAAGAGAACAGTTTCCATAGATTCTTAGTGGTCATGAAACAGAAGTCAGATGGTAAGAGTTAAAGAGAAAATGACTAAGGAAGAAGTTTTTAAGTACATGTGAGGAAAGTCATGGATGATAGCTTTTTTGTTAAAAGATCAAGGTTTACTATGATAAGTGAAAGAAAGTGAAAGAAAGAAAGTGATAAGTGAAAAAAAATCAAAGATGGAAAATATTAAAGATGAAGGAGATAATGTCTTTTGTGTAAACTGATTTTTAAGGTCTATTTTTTTTTAGAGGAAGGTGGGGAGGTGATTAAAAGCAGAGGTATCAGGATCAATTATATCAAACATTAGAGATAGTAATTACTGACAGTTAAATAGTATTTTACCTACATTATGCCATTTAAATTTCAAAGCCAGCCTGTGAAGTAGGCTTTACAGGGATTATTATTTTTATTTTACAGATAATGGAAAGGAGGAGCAGAGACTATGGAACTTGTCCTGGGTCACATAGACAAAAGTGAGATTTGAACCTTGATCTATATGATTCTATCTAAGCCTATCATTTTATTCATTGCACTACATTTACAATATCAGTAACATTATAAATAACATAATGAAGGCCTCTTAAATATCATAATAATATATTCATGCTGCAGATTGGGAGCAAAGTACTATTTGATATTAACAAAGACAGAAAAATGGGAAATATCTACTATCAGAAAATGTTTAATAACACAATTATAAACTTTCATTTTACGAAAAGCACTGTTTACCAGGGATCCCATGTTCTTTAGGCTAATAAGCAATATGTGTACCAATTATATTTATGCTTACATAATAAAGGTCTCATTTAATCAAGATACATTTTAATTACATAATAATCTTATTTGATTTTTTTGCAAAATTATGAATGGAATCAGGAATTACTTTTGAAGTTTTGTTCAAGACCTGTGCCATATCTTTCTAAATTTGAAACAAAAATTTCAAAACCGTTATAAAGCACTTCAAAAAATGATAGAATCTCATGTCAGAATCACAAATTCACGATTATCAATGTAAGGTAGAAAGGATTTTATTTTCTATCACTCAATTTAGTTGATATAATTAGAAATAATAAGGTTTTAGCAGTTTAGAAAGTGATAAGACCTTGACTGAATTAGGTCAGCTCCCCACTAGCTGTCTAAAGATAGGCACTGTCTTATGTGATCCTTAAAAGCCAATACAAATAATATCATACTCATTTAGGCCAATAGCAACTTTGTAGAGTTTGAGCCCTGTACCTCTACTGAAGTGGAATGGGGATCTTCTCTCCTCTCCACTACCCACAGCCTAGTATACTTTGGTGTCTTTCAGTGGAATCACTCAGTTAGTCAATTTGCAGTTATTAAGCACCATCTATCTACGAGGCATATGCTAAGACCTGGGGATGCAAAGGTAAAATATAATGCCTGGTTTCCTCAATTGCACAGTTTCTTGGGGGAAAGCACCTTCAAATAACTGTGCACATACAAGAAAAACATTAGATAAATTAAGGTAATTTTAGGGGGAAGACATTAAGTTTAAGGAAAAGTTTATAAATCTTCTTGGAGAGAGGGGGCGAAGCTAATATGGCGGAGTGAAGACACGACTCTCTGTCCTCTCTCTGAGAAAATCCTTTGAATTTTCTCCTTATGTCTGTGTCCTCCTCTGACCTTCTCTCAAACCAACAGTAGATTAAGCCTTGAAACTGATATTTAAGTCAAAGAACCCACAAATATTTGGAGTACAACACATTCCCAGAAGTTACTTTGGAACAGCTCTATAGAAGGTCTGCTTCAGTCGGGCAGGGGGTCAGGCAGTTTGCTGAGCTCGAAGTGCAGACCAGAACAGGAATCTGGGCCAGACTCAGAGTGGCATGTTCTAAGCACCTGGGAGTCCCTGCAAGACTCTTGGGACACTCTGCCCTGATGGCAGGCAGGTGCTTTGTCAGATGTGCCTTTTGTAAAAGGTAGATTGTAACCCACTGCAAACACAGAAACTAGCCTGGACAGCCCAGCACTAGAAATCAATCAGTCGAATTGCCCCAGGGCAAATTACTGCAGCTGCCTCTTCTCTGCTTTAAACAGAACCCAAGCTTTTAAAAATGAGTAAGAAACAGAAAAGAACTCTTACCACAGACAGTTTTTATGGAGAGAAAGAAGGGCAGACCCTAGATCCTGAGGTTCCTAAAGGTAAAGCAACTCCAGAGGAAGCCACAAAGGGAGACATGAGCTGGTCTGCATTTAGCAAGGCTTTCCTGAAAGATTGCTTAAAGAATCTCAAAAGAGAGTTAAATGAAAAATGGGGAAATAAATTGAGATCATTGCAAGAAGGAATGGAAAAAGTATATAATGCTCTACAAAAGAGTCATGGAAAAGACACCTAAAATTCACTAAAAAACAAAATTGGTGAATTGAAAAAAGTCTGCAATGAACAAAAAAATTCAATTGGCCAGTACAAAAGGAGTTAAAAAAGTAACTGAAGAAAATAATACATTAAAAATTAGAATTGAACAAATGGAAGTGAATGACTCAATAAGATTTCAATAATCAGTCAAAGAAAAACAAAAAAAAAAAGAAAAAGAAGAAAATATGAAATAACTCTTAGGAAAAACAACTGACTTGGAAAATAGATCTAGGAGAGACAATCTAAGGATTATAGGGCTTCCTGAAAGCCATCATGAAAGAAAGAGCCTAGACTCTATCTTCCAGAAATCAAGAAAGAAAACTGCCCTGATGTTTTTAAAATCAGAAGACAAAATCACCATCAAAAGAATTTACTGATAACCTCCTGAAAGAGAACCAAAAATTAAAACCCCAAGTAATATTATGGCTAAATTTCAGGACTATCGCAATAAGGAAAAGATATTGCATACAGCTAGAAAAATTCAAATACCAAATAACTGTAATTAGAATCACACAAAATCTGTAAACCTCCACATTGAAGGATCGAAGGGCCTGGAACCAGATATTCAAAAGGCAAAGGAACTTCGATTACATTCAAGAATAAGCTAGCTATCTAGAATGAGCATCTTCCAGGGAAGGAGATGGACATTTAATGATATAGGTGAATTTCACCTATTTCTAATGAAAAGACCAGATTTGAACAAAAATTTTGACCTCCAAACATAGAACTCAAGAGAAACATAAAAAGGTAAAAAGGAAAGAACTTTTGAGAACTATATTTCTACTATGGGTATACTTAAAGAATGGGGGTATAATTTGGTTTTACTTTGATAATATGAAAAAGAAACTAGAGGTGGAAAGGCTATCATACTGGGAAAAAGAGGGGAAAAGGAGGTAAAATAAGGTTTAAAAAGGAGGTAAAATAAGGTAAAATCTCATGAAGAGGCAAAGAAAACCTAATATACTTGAGGGAAAGAAGGGAGGGGGATGAGCATTTTGTGAATATTACTCTCATAAGATTGGGCTTTAAAAGAGTATATCAGACACATTTGGTTTCACAGAGAAACTTGTCTCTCCTTATAGGGAAGTGGGAGGGAAAGGAGGAAAAGAAAGGGATAGACTAATAGAAGGGAAAATAGAAGAATTAGGAGAAAGGTGTAAAAAAAAGTGTGGGGCGCTCTAAAAGGAGATGACTGTTTGAAGGAGGTCATCATCAAAAGCAAAATACTGGGGAGGGGGAAGCGAGATAGGGGAAAAGAAAGAGGAAAACATGACTTTGGATAAATAAGATGGCAGGAAATACAGAATTAGTTATTTTAACTGTTAATGTGAATAGGATGAACTCTCCCATGAAGCAGAAGCGGATAACAGACTGGATTAAAAGCCAGAATCCAACAATATGTTGTTTACAAGAAACACATCTAAACATAGATACATACAGAGTGAAGGTAAAAGGCTGGAGCAGAATCTATTATGCTTCAGGTGAACAAAAAAAGCAGGGGTAGCAATCCTGATCTCAGATCAAGTAAAAGCAAAGATAGACCTAATTAAAAGAGATAAGGAACGAAACTATATTTTACTAAAGGGTACCTTAGATAGTGAAGCAATTTCATTACTAAACATATATGTACCAAGTGGCATAGCATCCAGATTCCTAGAGGAGAAGTTAAGAGAGATGCAAGAAGAAATAGACAGCAAAATTATACTAGTGGGGGGTCTCAACCTTGCTCTCTCTGAATTAGATAAATCAAACTACAAAATAAATAAGAAAGAAATTAGGGATGTAAACAAAAAGTTAGAAAAGTTAGGGATGACAGATCTTTGGAGGAAATTGAATGGAGACAGAAGGGAATTTACTTTTGTCTCAGCAGTTCATGGAACTTAAACAAAAATTGACCATGTGTTGGGGCATAAAAACCTCAAATTCAAATGAAGAAAGGCAGAAAATGTAAATGCATCTTTTTCAGATCATGATGCAATAAAAATCCTATGCAATATAAGGCCAGGAGAAAATAAACCAATAGTTAATTGGAAATTAAATAATCCAGTCCTAAAGAATGAATCGGTGAAATAGCAAATCATAGACACAATCAATAATTTCATACAGGAAAATGACAATAATGAGACAACATACAAAAATTTGTGGGATACAGCCAAAGCAGTTATAAGGGGTAATTTTATATCTTTAGATGCTTACTTGCATAAAATAGAGGAGAAGATTAATGTATTGGGGTTACTAAAAAGAACATATTAAAACCCTCAACTGAATACCAAATTGGAAATTCTGAAAATAAGAGATTAATAAATTTAAAAATAGACAACTATTGAATTAATAAATAAAACTAAGAGTTGGTTTTATGAAAAAACCAACAAGATCGAGAAGCCTTTAGTTAATTGGATTAGAAAAAGGAAAAAGCAAAATCAAATTGTTAGTCTCAAAACTGATCAGGGAGAACTTTCCACCGAAGAAGAGGAAATTAGAGAAATAATTAGGAGTTATTTTGTACAACTTTATCCCAACAAATTTGATAATCTAAATGAAATAGAGAAATATCTACAAAAATATAGACTGCCCAGGTTAACAGAAGATGAAATAAATTATTTAAATAGCCCCATTTTAGAAAAAGAAATAGAACAAGCTACTAATCAACGACCTAAGAAAAAATCTCCAGGGCCAGATGGATTTGCATGTGAATTCTACCAAACATTCAAAGAACAATTAATCCCAATACTATATAAACTATTTGAAAAAATAGGGAAAGAAGGTGTACTACCAAATACCTTTTATGATACAGATATGGCGCTAATAGCTAAACCAGGTAGGGTGGAAACAGAGAAAGAAAATTGTAGACCAATTTCCTTAATGAATATTGATGCAAAAATCTTAAATAAGATATTAGCAATAAGATTACAGAAAGTCATCCCCAAGATAATACACTATGACCAAGTAGCATTTATACCAGGAATGCAGGGCTGGTTCAATATTAGGAAAACTATAAGCATAATCAATTATATTAATCACCAAACTAACAAATATCATATGATTATCGCAATAGATGCAGAAAAAGCATTTGATAAAATCCAACACCCATTCCTATTAAAAACACTAGAGAGTATAGGAATAAATGGGCTTTTCCTTAAAATGATCAGTAGCATCTATTTAAAACCATCAGCAAGCATCATATGTAATGGGGAAAAACTAGACCCATTCCCAATAAAATCAGAAGTGAAACCAGACTGCTCACTGTCACTATTATTATTTAATATTGTATTAGAAATGTTAGCTTTGGCAGTAAGAGAAGAAAAAGAGATTAAAGGAATTAGAGTAGGTAATGAGGAAACCAAATTGTCACTCTTTGCAGA
The DNA here is from genome assembly GCA_023553655.1 of Myrmecobius fasciatus. Classification (NCBI taxonomy): domain Eukaryota; kingdom Metazoa; phylum Chordata; class Mammalia; order Dasyuromorphia; family Myrmecobiidae; genus Myrmecobius; species Myrmecobius fasciatus. The sequence goes on along the minus strand of JAJPUD010004261.1, from coordinate 10,051 downwards.
TGATATGATCGTATACTTAGAGAACCCTAGAAACTCAACTAAAAAACTACTAGAAACAATTCACAACTTTAGCAAAGTTGCAGGATACAAAATAAATCCACATAAATCATCAGCATTTTTATATATTACCAACAAAATTCAGCAGCAAGAGATACAAAAAGAAATTCCATTGAAAATAACTGTCGATAGTATAAAATATTTTGGAATCTCTATGCCAAGGAACAGTCAGGAACTATACAAACTAAACTACAAAACACTTTCCACACAAATAAAGTAAGATCTAATCAGTTGGAACAACATCAAGTACTCAAGGGTAGGCTGAGCGAATATAATAAAAATGACAGTACTATCCAAACTAATTTACTTATTTATTGCCATGCCAATCAAACTCCCAAGAAATTATTTTACAGATCTAGAAAAAATAGTAGCAAAGTTAATTAGGAAGAACAAAAGGTCATGAATCTCAAGGGAATTAATGAAAAAAGGCTTATGAGGGTGGCCTTGCTGTGCCAGATCTAAGATTATATTATAAAGCAGCAGTCATCAAAACCATTTGGTACTGGCTAAGAAATAGAGCAGTCGATCAGTGGAATAGGATAGGATCACAGGACAAAATAGGCATTAATAATAGCTATCTAGTGTTTGACAAACCCAAAGACCCCAGCTTTTGGGATAAGTACTCCCTATTCAACAAAAACTGCTGGGAAAATTGGAAACTAATGTGGAAGAAATTAGGGCTTGATCCACACCTAACACCACATACCAAGATAAGATCTAAATGGGTTCATGATTTAGATATAAAGAGTGATATTATAAGCAAATTAGAGGAACATAGGACAGTTTACCTCTCAGACCTGTGGAGAAGGAAAGAATTTGTTAAAATTTGGAATTGAACCCAATTCCAAAGAAGAATTGGAACTCTTAATTGAACACCAGATAAATAATTTTGATTATATTATGTTAAAAAGTTTTTGTACAAGCAAAGCTAATGCAGACAAGATTAGGAGGGAAGCATCAAATTGGGAAATCATCTTTACATTTAAGGATTCTGAAAAAGGCCTCATTTCGAAAATATATAGAGAATTGTCTCATATTTATAAGAATCCAAGCCACTCTCCAATCGATAAATGGTCAAAGGATATAAACAGACAATTTTCAGATGATGGAATTAAAACTATTTCTAGACATATGAAAAGGTGCTCCAAATAACTATTGATCAGAGAAATGCAAATTAAGACAACTCTGAGATATCACTACACACCTGTCAGATTGGCTAACATGAGGGGAAAAGATAATGACAAATGTTGGAGGGGATGTGGGAGGGCTGGGACACTGATGCATTGTTGGTGGAACTGTGAGTGGATTCAACCATTCTGGAGAGCAATTTGGAACTATGCTCAAAGAGTTATCAAACTGTCCTTACCCTTTGACCCTGCAGTGTTTCTATTGGGCTTATATCCCAAAGAGATCTTAAAGGAAGGAAAGGGACCCACATGTTCAAGAATGTTTGTGGCAGCCCTTTTTGTAGTGGCAAGAAACTGGAAACTAAGTGGATGCCCATCAATGGGCCCAAGAATGGCTGAATAAATTATGGTAATGAATGCTATGGAATATTGTTCTATAAGAATCAACCAACAAGATGATTTCAGAGAAGCCTGGAGAGATTTGCATGAACTGAGGCTGAGTGAAATGAGCAGAATCAGGAGATCATTATACACAGCAACAATAAGTCTATATGATAATCAATTCTGAAGGACATGGTTCTCTTCAATAATGAGATGTTTCAAACCAGTTCCAGTTATTCAGTGATGAAGCAAGCCATATACACCCAGGGAGAGGCCTGTGGGATCTAAGTCTGGACCACAACACAGCATTTTCACACTCTCTTTTGATGTTTGCTTATATTATGTTTTCCTTCTCAGGATTTTTTTTCCTGTACAGCAAAATAACCGTATATATATATATGTATATATATATATATATATATATACATATATATATGTATATATATATATATATATGTATATGATCTGTCAAATATTTAACTTAATTAACATGTATTAGTCTTCCTGCCATCTAGGGGAGGTGGTGGGGGTGGGAGGGAAAAATTTGTAACAGAAAGCTTTGCAAGGGTCAACGTTGAAAAATTACCTATGCATATGTTTTGCAAATGAAAAGCTTTAATAAAAAACTTTAAAAATTAAAAAAAAAAGCTTCTTGCGGAAAGAGTGACTTTAGCTGAAACTTGATGGAAATCAGGAAAATCAGGAAGTAAACATGCACAGGGAACATCCAAGCTTTGGAAACACTACTTCAGGGAGTAAAGATTTTCAGATCAATACAAACACAATGAGGCAGAGTAAAAGAGTTTCAAGGGACTAGGTCTCTAGCACCATTGAGAGATGATTTTAGACAATGAAGAGCTAGCTTAGGAAATTGAAAGTTAAGGTGCAGAGAAGAACCTAAGCTATCCAGGAGACTCCAAAATTTAATGATAAATCCATGAGGTCTATAGCCTTGATATTCTAGAGGTGTGAATTGCTTTGGCCACACATTTCACATTTGTGACTCATTACTATTGTACTCAATTTTACATTGATTCTATCCATGGATTCTGTTTGTATTTGTGAATGACTGACCCTCAAATTTAATAAAGAGGAAAGTTTTGTGTTAATATTCATTTTTATGCTTCATTTTAGTTAAGTGTTGACTTTTTCAGCTCCTTGTGCTTATTAGTCACTATTAAAATAAGTGAAGGTCCATGAATTATCAAAGTAGAAGTGGATATCTACTGATTTACTTATAAAATTGGAAAGTCATCTCACTCCATCTGATATAAAAATCTGTGAGTACTGATTTGGGGTTTGGTATCTCAGAGGGGTATTAGAAGGAAGCCAATAAACAATTCATGTCAAACTTTATCTGGATCAAGAATTTTGTCTTCAAAATCATCAACAAAATGACATCCAGTCTCTACTTGTAAATCTCTAATAAGAGGCCTTCAATAAAGAGGATATACTACCTCCTACATGCCATTTGTTTTGGATAGGCCTAAGTTTCAGAAAATTTTTCTTTATATTAAGCTTAAATTTCCCTCTCTCTGACTTTCACCTAGAAACCAAATTGAACCCACTAGGCCCCAGAAGAAAAACTTTAACCCCTCTTTGAGAAAAAAAAATATATGTTAAAATATGTGTGATAGCAAGTATACCTACTTTTCTCTAGGCTAAACATTTCTAGGTCCTTCAGTTAAATTTCATATGTCATAATATCCAGTCTCCATCATTCGGTTCATCTTTCTTTGAATATATATTCTATTTTCTCTTTGTTTTTTTTAAATGGAAAGAAATGAACATAGATGTGGTCTAAACAGGCTAAATAAAGCAAGACTGTTTCCTTCCTATGTATCTCTTATTTCAATTTAAGAGACTTTAGCTTTGTTGGGCTATGACATTAACTATATCAAACTCTCATTCCACGAAAAATTCTAGATCATATTCACATAAACTGTCTAGGGTTGTCTCTCTACTTATTCAACTTGTATTTGTTCAACTGAGTTATTGAACTTTAAATATCAATCTTTTTCTATTAAATAACAAATCTTTACATTATAAAAATATTTTGACAAAATAAACACTTCTAAAGAAATATATAAACAACTTCCCCTACAATAATATATCTTGTCTTAAAAGGAGTTTAACAAAAACATCTAATATGATAGTGAAGTACAACATAATTACCTGCATTTGTCATTTACTACTAGAAAACCAAAGAAAGTTTATGATTTGCCTTGGATAAATACCAATATATTTTTACCAAAAATTTTCTTCTCTGAATTTTTCATATTCACTATCCCTTATGTTAGAAAATTTAACTATATAGATATATGTACATATAAATATATCTTTGTGTCTGCAAGTATATACATGTATATGAATATGTGCATATATATACACATACATATATACATATATGTAATATCATAGTTTATTCAGCTATTCCCAATGAAATTTTTTCAAGCTGTTTTAGTTTCAAAAATAATGCTCCCATGAGTATCTTTGTACCCATGGATCAATTCTTGAATGTCAATAATCTTCTTGGGGAATAGAATCAATAATGGTATCCAAAGATAAAAACTATTTTTATTAAAGCTTTTTATTTTCAAAACATATGCATGGATAATTTTTAACATTTCACTCTAGCAAAACCTTGTATTCCAAATTTTCCCTCCCTTCTCCCCACACCCTCACCTAGAAGACAAATAATTCAATATATGTAAAACATGCATAGTTCTTCTATACCTATTTCCACAATTAACATGTTGCAAAAGAAATATCTGATCAAAAGGGGAAAAATGAGAAAGAAAACAAAATGCATGCAAACAACAAGAAAAAGTGAAAATACTATGTTGTGGTCTACACTAAGTTCCCACAGTCCTCTGACTGGGTGTAAATGGCTCTCTTCAACAGAAGATCACTGGAACTGGTCTGAATTATCTCAAGGTTGAGAAGAACCACATAATCTTGTTGCTGTGTAAAATGTTCTGGTTCTGCCCACTTCACTGAGCATCAGTTCATGTAAGTCTCTCTAGGCCTCTCTGAAATCATCCTGCTGATCATTTCTTATAGAACAATAATATTTTATAACATTCATATGCTATAACTTATTCATCCGTTCTCTAACTGATGGTCATCCACTCAATTTCCAGTTTTTTGCCACTTCAAAAAGGGCTGCTACAAACATTTTTGCACATGTGGATCCCTTTCCCTCCCTTATGATATTCTGAGAATACAAGCCCTGTAGAAACACTGCTGGATGAAAGAATATGCAGTTTGATAACCTTTGGGGCATAGTTCCAGATAAAACCTATTTTCAAATTATTTCTCCCATAGGTCAAAGCAATTCACAATATTTACAATAATAAACTAATGTACCCATCTTTCTACATCTCTTGGCACAATGATTTTTCCAATCTTAAATAATTTGATATGAGTATGGTAACATGTTTTGAGAATTTTACTTTCCCTGATTATTACTGATGATTGGAAATTTTTAAATGGTCATTGATAGTATTTTTTTTAAAGATACTTGTGCACATCATTGATCTTTGGCCTATTGGAGTATAGGTATGGATTTGTATTACTTCCATATAGATTTTGCATATCCTGCTTTTATTAGAGATGTTGAAGGCAAAGATTCTACAACCCTTGACTGACATCTTTCCTTATTATCAAAACTTCAGTGAATCTACTTGTACAGAATATCTTAAATTTTATATAATTAAGATTGCCTATCTGCTCCACTTTTGATAAAAATAAAATGATTTACTCTAATTTTTATGATGCAACTTTTTGTATTTTGATTATTTATGCATTATGCAATATTTACAGATATTCTACTTCTAGGATGTATTTGAATTTTCTTACAATAGCATAGTCATAGTTATGAACATCAAAAATTCTCCAATTATTTTGGCCTTCCCTAATTTCTGCACTTAAATGAACCCTGATTATGTCTTAGTTAACTTTGAAATTTAATGTTACATTGTATTTCAGATGGAATTTTTGTCTTTTTTCTATAACATTTTGTTAGTAATAAAGAAGAAAAATGAAGTTATCTTGATTGATTATTTTGTTATTTCTCTAGATTTCTCTAAGAAAATGCATATATTCTGCAAATTTGGAGTTATTTTGGTGTCTTGTTTGCCTATATATATTCTTTTAATTTTATAGTATTGTCATGCTGCTACAGATAAAATTCTTAGTCCTATATCAATTAATTATACAGATAGTGAACATAATTTTTGATATGTTTTTTCCACTTTGAAATAAAGCTTTTTGTTTACAAAACATATGCTACATCAGTTTTTATTCTCAATAATTTGGTTCTTTCTTTTTTATTGATCTACTTATAAAATGATTTATTAATTGTACTGATTTTTAAAAAGATTTTTATTTACTTAGTCATTTTTTAGAATTGTGCTTATCTCATTTTAAAAATTCTTATTTTTATTTTTGCTTTCTGATTATTAATTTATAGATTTTTCTCATCTTTGCAGCTGTTTATTGGTCTTCTTTTCTCTGTTTTATGAATATATATTCCAAGATTAAAAAAAAAATCATTCTAAAAGCTGTTTAGTAATGTGGTAGATAGAATACTGGGTTTAGAGACAGGAAGATCTCAGTTCAAATTTGTCATCAGACACATTGTTTGACTTATTATGTGTAAATCATTTAACATCTGTCTCTCTCAGTTTCTTCAGATAAAATGGAAATAATAATAGCACCTACCATCCAGAATTCTTGTATTGATTAAAATATCTGTAAAGCCCTCAGTACAGTACTTGGAACATAATAGGCACTTAACTTCTTATTTCTTCCTTCTTTCCTTTTTCCCTTCCTTCCTTCCTTCCTTCCTTTCTTCTTACCATGTTACTGCTAATCACTACTTCTAAAGTTGATTTCTATTTAGGAGTATTAATCACCATTTGAATATTCTATTATTCATATAAAGGAAATTATAGTATAAATTTGGAGCTCTATGTGTACATGTAAATGTGTGCATATATGTATGTATATATTTCAAATATTTTAACTATATACATACATACATACATACACACACATATGTATACAACATTTCCCAATATCAGTCTGTTTCAGACAACACTTGGGAATTTTGCCTTCTTGCAGCTAGATAACTTCTAAGGTCGTCATTAACTCTAAATCCATGCTACAATTCTCAGAAGGTGGAACTTCCACATAACAAATGTTTTTCTCATTCTAAAATAAACTAAATTTATCTTTCATGTCTTTTGTTCTGTGCAAATGATGAATTTTTGTAAAGCTATTACATAATGCTAAAAAAAAAATAAGCATGATCCTCAAAGACAGATTGCTCCAGTGGAAAGCACACTGGCCTTGGATTTCAGAAAGAGTTGAGCTTGATAGTCACTTTAGATACTAATTAGTAATGCGACTCTGTGCAAATCACTTAACTTCTCTGAGCTTCAGTTTTCTCAGCTGTCATATTAGAGGGTTCCACTCAATGAACTATAATATTCCTTCTAGCTCTAAAGTGATGATATGATTTAATGATCCCTTCATTTACATTCAATATTTGTTTATTATTTCTGTTTTTCTAATGTGCTATTCAGATTTATTTCCTTTCTTTTTTCTCTTAGATTTCATTCTCCTAATAAGATACTTCAGCAATGTCAGATTTCAAACTGTATTATAAATTAGTAATCCCTCAAAACTACTTGTTAATGACTGGGAAACAAAGTGGTGGATCAGTGAAAGAAATTAGATACATAATACAAAGTAGTCAGTGACCATAGTAATGTAATGTTTGATAAATCCCCAAATCCCAATTTTTGAGATGGAAACTTACTATTCCACAAAAAAATTGCTGAGAAAATTGAAAAGGAATTTGACAGAAATTAGATATAGATCAACATCTCACATAATATATCAATTTAAGATCAAAATAGGTCAAAGATTTAAATATTTAAGTATATTCATAATATCATAAATAAATTAAGAGAGCCAGGGAAAATTATACACATAATATCCATGGAGAATATAAGAATTTAAAAACATATGAGACAGTGTCACAGAAAGCAAAATGGAAAATTTTGTTATATTACATTTGTAAAGTTTTTGCACAAACAAAAACAATGCAAGTCGAGTAGAAGAAAAGCAAGAAACTAGGGAAAACTTTTTTACAAGTCTCATTGATAAAGGCCTCTTTTTAAAAATATATAGAGAACTGAAATGAATTTATTTAAAATGGTCATTCCCCCAGTTGATAAATGATCAAAAGATATCAGCAGGCAGTTTTCAAAAGAAAAAAAAATCAAAACTATAGGTAATGACATTAAAATTGCACTAAATCATTATGGATTACATAAATGCAAATTAAAACATTTCTGAGGTGCCAATTCATACCTATCAATTTTGCTAATAGGAAAGGAAAATAACAAATGTCAGAGGGCATGTGGGAAAATTGAGACCCTATTACATTCTTGATTGAGTTGTGAATTGATTCAGCTATTTTGCAGAAGAATTTGGAAGTTATGCCCAAAGGTTGTAAAATCATATCTGCTGCAAGAAATGATGAGCAGTTGGCTTTTGAAAAAAAAAAAAAAACTGGGGGCAGAGCCAAGATGGCGAACTGCAGACATTTTCTATGAGCTCCTGAGACCTTCCCTCAGACTCAGACAAATTGAACCTCCAAACTGGTTCTGGAATGAGGGCCCCATCAAAGACTTGGACAACAATGCACTTCTATCAAAAATCTACTTTGAAAGAACTCCAGAGGAGGTCAGTTTCAGAGGTGCAGGGGATCGGCATCTGGCCACAATCAGACGCCAGTGTGCAGCCGGGGCAGAAGTCGGGGCTGGGACAGAGTGGCAGATTTTAGGCACCCAGAAAGTCCCTGGGAGACACTTGGGCTACTTTGCTCTTCTTGCAGGCAGGTGCTCTGGCAGATCTGCCTTTGGTAAAGGGTGAATTGAGAGCAGCTGAAAGCATGGTCCTAGTGCAGATCTAGCCCGACCAGCCCCGCACCAGAAGTCAACTTGGCAAACTGCCCCAGGGCAAATTGAAACACCTGCCAGTCCTGCTTGTGATTCAGACCTCAGCTCAAAAGCATGAGCAAGAAGCAGAAGAGAGCTCTCACCTTAGACAGCTTTTATGGAGAGAAAGTAGGGCAGTCCCCAGATCCTGAGATTCTGAAAACAATCCCAGAGGGAGCACAAAGGTGGACATGAGCTGGTCCCCTTTTCAGAAGGCTTACCTGGAAGATAGCATAAAGAATCTCAAAAGAGAGCTAGAAGAAGAATGGGGAAATAAATTGAGATCAGTACAAGAAGGATATAATGCCCTGCAACAGAGATGTGAAAAACTGGAAAATAAGACTGGTGAATTGGAAAAAGACAACAATTCACTGAAAAACAAAATTGGTGAATTGGAAAAAATCACCAATTCACTGGAAAATAAAATTGGCAAAATGGAAAAAGAATGCATTGAACCAAAAAATTCAATTGGCCAGTTACAAAAGGAGTTAAAAAAGATAACTGAAGGAAATACTTTAAAAATTAAAATTGAACAAATAGAAGTAAATGACCCAAGAAGACTTCAAGAATCAGTCAAACAAAAACAAAAAAAAATGAAAAAA
>JAJPUD010004260.1:184210-205080 GCA_023553655.1 Myrmecobius fasciatus | reverse complement strand
AAAAAAAAAAAAAAACAACCAAAAAACAAACCAAACAACAACAAAAATAAACCTCAATACATAATTAGTGAGAATAACTATTTAAACTAACAAGCCATCATTTGGTGAGGTGAAGTTTCTCCATTATTCCTACTTACTCTCCCCAGACTTTATATTAAGGTCTTGCTTTATACTGCCTGTCCTGGGCATGATTTATGGTACATATTGCAGATATAAAAATTTCTGGTTGTAGCTCTGATAATGGTGTGTTGGTTTTTAAAAGTTTGCAGACTTTTGCTGATGAGATGCTCCCCCAGACGTCCCATTTCTTCTATTCTGCAGTCTTAATTTTCAGAACACAGAGCCAATGGTTTCAGAGAACATTCTGTAACTAAGCAGAACTCTGAAGGGCCACCTTCCTGAGAAGAGAACTGTTCTGTTCAATAGCTTATGATTATCTAATAGGTATTCAGGGAGAGTTTGGGGAAATATACAACAAATTCTCCCCTTAAGGTTCCCTTGATCCACAATACCATTATTCATTTTTGACTGACACTGAGCTATAAATTAAAAATTAAACTTCTACAGAATTTTTTCTCAAACCATAATTTAATCCAATCAAATAAACATTTTTTAATCCAATATAACTTCCAATTTCACCACTCAGCTGAAGCTATTCTAAGGTTACAAATGATCTCTTAACTAATAAATCCAAAAGCCTTTGCTCAATCTTCTATTTTCATGACATTTCTGCAACATAAAACATTATTTACCACATTCTTATTTGTATACTCTGTCTTTGCTAGGTTTTAATGACACCAATCTCTCCTGGTTCTCTCTCTATTTGTCTGACCACTCACTCCTTAATCTCCTTTGCTAGATCATCATCTATATATCCCTCTTGTAAATGTCTGCTCTGTCTTAGGCCATCTTTTCTTTATATACTCTCTTGGTCATCTCATTAAGTCCCATAGGTGAAAATATCATCTCTGTTGTAGATGACTCCAATATCTACCTATCCATCTCTCATCTTTCATCTGAGTACCAAAATATAAACTTTTTGCCAGCTACTTGAGAACAGGGATTGTTTTTTTTCTTATTTTTCTATCTCTATCTTTATCACAGTGCCTGATATATGATAGGTGATTAATGAATTTTTATTGGTTGATCTCCGATAGTATCTCAAACTCAACATGTACAAAAAAGAACTCCTTACCTTTTCCCCTTTTCCTAATTTTCCCATATTTATGAAGGTTTCCCATCACCTTTTAGGTGGACAATTATAAAAGCCTCCTCATTGATCTTCTTGATTCAAAATTTCCCTTTTCTAATCCATCCTCTCAATAGCTGCTAATTACAAAGCATGATTGTGTCATATATAGCTCTGAATAGCTGCTATATTACAAAGCATGATTGTGTCATTCTTTGATGAAGATGACTCAATGACTCCTTTGTGCTTGCAGGATGAGGTTCAAACCTTTATTTTTGTAATTTAAAACCTGTCTGATTCCAACCTATTTTTAGACTGATTTCATATTTCTTCTTCTTATACAACCTCAGTTCCAGAAAAAAGATCTTTTTCACATATATGACTTTCTATGTACATTCTTTTTATTTTATATACAAGTCCTTTCAGATTGTTGGAATGCTCTCTATTTACCTTTGGAATTCTTACTTCCCCTAATGTATAACCTTTTCCACAAGACCTTTTTCCCTCCCTTCACCCCATAGTTATTAAAGTTTCCCCCTGCTTGAAATAGCTTTGGATTTATTTCATATTTACTTAGTATTTACTACTTCATACACACAGTAGAATGTAAGATTCTTGAACTGATTAATGAAGTAATTTGCTCATAGAAGGTACAAAACAATGAGCAAAACAATACATTAACATTTATTAATTCAGCAAAGAATGAATACACTATGTCCATCCTCATGCCATAATTCTATATTATTATGGGTATCCCCATGGATTGCCTCCCCTCATAAAAATGGTAATAATTATGTTGGTAATAATTTGGAAAAATTTTCACATGAGGCCCTTCCTTCTCCTTTCTCACCAATGAATACTCACCATTCCAAAGTACCCAACTTCCCAAATGCTTTCCCTGTAATTCCCTTCATTTAATACTTCTTACCACAAGTGGTACAATGCAATAAGGCTTAGTGCTCTTTCTCAGGGCCCCAGTCCTTCCCCTTGATCACCCCCAGCAGTCTGCCCAGGGCTGTACGCGGGAGTAAAGTGGAAACTGCAGCACTGGGTCTGTCTTATGTTCCACGTCAGCAGACAGAAAACCAAAGATATGTTTCTTCCCATGAGCTCCAGGGGGTGCCAAGCAGGATAAGACTTCAGAGACATATATTAAACTTAAGGAACACTTTACTTAATTTAAACTTGTGCCTCTGAAAATCTCTAGTTCCTTAAAAACTTCAGTTCATATATGTCTTTCTCCAATAAACCTGACTTGATCTTACCAACTGCTAATGCTATCCCTCCAAATAAATTGTCTTTTATTTGAATTATTTTGTACATGATTCATTTGTATAACTTATATGTGGACATTTTTGTCTGCTCCTATAGAATGTAAATTCTCATAGGACAGGGCAGATAATTTAGCTGATTGTTGATTGACTGTCTGGGTACTTCTCCAAAAAATTGCCTTAAATTATGCAGAATTATTTTGGTGGTCCAATCACTATGACTCATGAATATTTTTTATAGTGTAGCTTTTCAAGATCTTGGTTAGAGTCTATTTATTCTTATTTTATACGCAATACTAACAAACAACTATATGATTAGTAAGCCCACAGAAAATTAAACATCAATGATCTTAAATGGGGGAAAGGAATTCTATAGGCAAGCATGCTGAAAACAATGTGAAACAGATTCTGACAATTTGACAGTAATGGAGGTTATAGAAAAAATCTATAAAAGCAGATGAAAATAAACTCAAAAAAGATTTGGTGTCCCTTTGATTAAGTGCATTGTTTACATTCAACACTTAATTATGCCTTCTATTTTTGTGTCAATATATTGATATTCCTGGGTGATACTGAAGCTTGAAAAGATTGCCTTTATTTTTAAGTTGAAAGCTGTCAAAGAAGCATGTTGGTAGCAAGTAATCTATAAGAGTTCATATGGAAACTGAGTGGAAGAGAGCTATTGTTTCTGAGAAAGTAAGAGAAATCAAGAGTGATAAATGTAGGTTAGCACTTTTCTCTGATCATTATTCTCCTCATAGCATGTTTTGTCTTTCTGGTACCAAGTGGAAACGTGCAGTATTTTGAATTTTGCTATCTATCTGTACTCTAGTGAGGAAAGCCTTTAAGCTACTTATGGAAGTAAATTTCATCCTCAGTTTTTTTTTAAAGTACACTTCCTTCTGTCACTTTAGTTGATCCAAAATTTTGATCTGTGCATCACTGACATTCATTCTGTGTTAAACGGAATTCAAGAAATGATATTTTCTTGCTATCATATTCAATAAGTCTTTAGGTTAAAAAAAGTTAAGAAAAAGAAGACTACTGCAACTTATGTAAGGTAAGAAAATTACATATTTATTTATAATTCTATAAAGTTATACATGACATAACATATATAATATATATACAATGATAGTTCTAATATGCATTATATACAAATCATAGTACATTATATAAAGCAGGTAGGTAGCACAGTGGATAGAGTGCTAGATTTGCATTCAAAAAGCCCTAATTTTAAATCTGGCCTCAGACATTTACTAGTTTGTGACTTTGGGCAAGACATTAAATTTCTGTCTGTCTCAGTTTCCTCATTTGGAAGATGGAGATAATAATAGCACTTCTTCCCATGGTTGCTGTGAGAATCAAATGAAATAATAATTGAAACATGCTTAGCACAGTATTTGATACATAGTTCTTGACATCCTTTGTGCTTGAAGAGGATCAAACATCACTATGATTGGGGGCCAGGTACAGTGTGGACAATTGAAGCTTATTAATCCAATATAAGCTACCACAAGTTGGGAACAAATTGTACATATGAACATTTGTAATGGAGATGTCTCTGAATTTTCACATCTCATATTTCCTGTGACCTGGCACATAGTAAATGCTATATAAATATTAGATATCATATATGATATATTATAAAAATTATAAATTATTTGTTTTTAAATGTGTTTGATAATAAGGGCTTCAATTATATCACATTCTAAGAGCAGTGAGATAAAAGCCATAAAAAAGAGCACCAAAATTTTCAGATAAGATGGGAGAGAATTTCTTCTTTAAAGTAAAAACAAACAACCCCCACCCAGATTTAATGATTAATTTGCAGACATTTGTGTCCTTATCTTCCTTAAGGAATATAATTTAAAATAACCCTATGAAATACACCATTCTAAGTAATAAACTAAATCAAATGACTATGTCACTTAGGTCAATGCCTCAGAGGAGAAGATAACTGCTTTTTATAAGAACAGAACAAAGAACAGTACTGGGTTGATGAGGAAAATAATATATTTGCTTATAAGATTGGCAGCATCATAAGGGTGAGGCCAACATGTTCAGTTACACTAAGAAGAATGGGCTGGAATTCAAGTAAGCTTAAGAACCCTTTTTTCTGTCTTAAAGAAAGACTTGATTTATGGGACCCATCAGCAGCCTGAGGCTACTGATAGTGAACCAAGGATAGTAGACACCCTGACTCCTAGGAGAGAGATAACTCTCCATAATTGTATGAGGACAGGCAAAGTTGAGCAGCATATTTTGTAGAAATATACCATGTTAGCCTATAGGCCTTCAAAGATAGTAAACAGATGTCATAGAAGTTTTCAGGAGTGAAGGTATGAGAAATAAGTTTTCTTTTAGCTGATTCAGAGGAGTAGCTGAACTATGATTAAGAAATGTTCATTGTTTGAGATAGTCGTTCAGACTCCCCAATGTTCACCTGAATCCCTCTAGGATAGAAGATTTCCTTGAGGAAAGAATAGAACAATGATCAGCAATAAACTTTTAAATTTAGCACATAGGCAAAGAGATAAAGAAGTGTGGATTGAATATCAATAAAAATGATACAGAATCAAATTCCTCCTATGTGTGTGTGTGTGTGTATTCAGGTACTAAGGCTTGTTTTATATATTACTACTGCTACTACTACTATTACTACTACTACTACTACCTTCTATTATTACTCCTACCACTACTCCTACTACTAAATAGCTAATATTTATATAGTGCTTAATATATGCCATGCACTGTGCTACATACTTCACAATTATTATCCTATTTGATCCTTACAACAACCCTTATGGGTAGGTGCTATTTTTACCCTCATTCTATAGATAAGAAAATTGAGGCAAATAGAAGTTAAATTACTTGCCCAGAGTTGCAATAATATATATTATATTGTTAGTCAATAGATCAGTTGTCAACTAGGTGCTAGGCCCTGTGCTAATTATTGGAGAACTCACAATTAAATAGGAGATAAGCAAACCAATAAATACAAATAGGCAATTGCAGGATAAATAAGATAGGGAAGGTGCTGGTATTTAAAAAAACACTGGTAAAGACTTCCTGTAGAAGATAGGATTTTAGTTGAGAAGCCAGGGAAGTTAGTAGGCAGAAATGAGAAGGGAGTTTATTCCAGGCATGGATGGGATGGAGAACAGTCAGAAAAAAATTCCCAGAACTGAGAGATGGAGGTTCTTGTTTATCAACCACCAGAAGTCCAAGGACATTGGATCAGAGTACATGGTGCAAACTAAGATATAAGAAGACTAGAAAGGTGGGATTGAGGTGATAGGCTATGAAGGATTTTAAGTGCTAAACAAAGTCAAATTTAATATTTGATCCTAGAAGCAACCCAGAGACACTGGAATTTTTTGAGCAGAGGTTCAGAACTGAAATTCAGGAAAGTTCAGGAAGGTGTACTTTAGGAAAGTGGCTGAAAGGAGAATATATCGAAGTAGGGAGAGACTTGAAGAAGGTGGAGTCATCAGGAGTCTCTGACAATAATCCAGGCATGTGGTTATGAGGGCCTGCACTACAGTGATGGCAGTGTCAGAAGAGGGAAGGGCGGTATTCAAGACAAAAGTGAAATCAATTGACATTGGCAACAGATTGGGTAAGGGAGGTGAGAGACAGTGAGGAGTCAAGGGTAGCACTTAGATTGAGGGCCAGAGCCAGGGGAGAATGGGAGGATGGTATCATGCTCTACAGTAATAGGAAAAGAGGGCGTAGGTGGGAAGGGTTTAAGGAGAATGAATAATAAAAGATTTTGTATATGTTGATAATATATCTAAGATGTTTATTGGAATTACAGTTTGAGATGTTTGAAAGGGTGTTGGAAATGAGACATTAGAGGTGATCAGAGAAGTTCGCTATATAAGTAGATCTGAGAATCATTAGCAAAGAGATGGTAATTCAATTCATGGCATCACCAAGTGAAATAGTATGGAGGGAAAAAAGAAGAGGCCCAGGACAAAATTATGAAACCCTTATAGTTAAGGACATAAGTACGGTTATGTTCTGGAAAGAAGATTCAACAAAGGAGATAGAAGAGTAGTCAGATAAATGTGGGGATAGGAGAAAAACCAGGAGAGAGTAGTGTCCTAAAAATCTAGAAAAATTTAAGAGAAAGTAATCAACAGTGTCAAAGGCTAAAAGCCACTGGACTTTGCAATAAACATGACAATGTACATATCAAGGTATTTTGCTTATGTGTGTCTGTGTTATGTGTATATGCAGATAAAAATCTGTAGTATTTATATAATTCTTTAATTTTGAAAAGTGATATTACCTCAGCTTATCATCACAATAATCCTATGAGATAAATACTAATATCTTCCTTTTTATAGATGAAAAAATTGAGGCAGACAGCAGTTAAGTCAAGTGAAACCAGGAAAATTTTATTGTTTCTATGTTATAGGAATGTATTAATCACTGAAGATACAAAGAAAAGCAATAAATATTCTCTGCTTTCCAAGTACTTGCCAGTTTTGATTTGCCACGGTCACATAGGTATTTAAGTTTCTGAGGCAGAATTTGAATTAAGTCCTTTCTAACTTCAGATCCATCAAGCTATCCACTCTGCCACATAGTTGAGAAACAGACATATAGCTATTTACATATTGTTTATGTGAATCATCTTCATAGAGATCTGTGGAAGCTAATGAAGACACCAAGAAAGAGAATATAAAGAAAGAAGAGAAGAGAATCTAGGACCAAAGCCCATAGTTACAAAGTGGGACCCTGATATTGATATAGCAAAAGAGATTGAGAAGTTGCCATTGATGAGGAATGTGCTACCTTTTGTTCAGAAACTTGAGTAAATGAGAAATGGATGAGGGATGATGTAAAAGGATTTTGAGAGCTTTAGAAAGGAAGGAAAAGGAAATTGGAGCATATATCCT
Organism: Myrmecobius fasciatus; assembly: GCA_023553655.1. Taxonomy (NCBI): domain Eukaryota; kingdom Metazoa; phylum Chordata; class Mammalia; order Dasyuromorphia; family Myrmecobiidae; genus Myrmecobius; species Myrmecobius fasciatus. The sequence continues at coordinate 197,710 of JAJPUD010004260.1, read as the reverse complement.
ATGTTTTTTTTTCAGTGAAATATGAGATAATACCATAATCTGAGAGGGTCAAGGGAGGAGTTTTTTTAGGGGGGGAGTTGAGTAGGGAAATTTGGAACAACTGCTATGGGGAGTGTGATAGAATTATGTAGGGCCCAGTTGATATTAGATAACAAAAAGCTAAACCAACTAGATTTAAAGTTTGTAAGGGAAGAAAGAGAAACCAGAGCTTAGATGATGTCCAGAGAATGTACCAAGAAATCAAGGTGTAGAAGTCAAGGAGAGAATTAAAAAATATTTAGGAAGTATAAGGCATTAGGAGAAACTGAATGACAAGAGACTATAATCAAATTGAAAACATTTAAAAGTTCTCGGTAATCAAAGTGGACCATTTGGGAATGATGGCAGGAAAAAGGTTGTAACCATTACTGGGCGAGATTTAGACAGTGTAAAGGAATCTGTTATGGAAAAGGCTGAGAGAAAGGGCTGAGATTTTATAGTATTTAAAGGAATAATAACATCTACAATTATGTTCAAGTCTCTTAGTCTAAGGGCATGACCTAAGGTTGAGAATAACCTCGAGAAAGAAGACAATGATATGGATGGTATGATGTGGACTAGGTGATATCTTTGGGTAGAGTCAGGTGTGAGTTGATAAATATTTAACAACTGACTTTACAAAAAAGTCTACATACCATTTTAAGCTTAATCTATATTATTGATATTTTCTCTATCACTTTCTTAAGTCCATACAATCAGCAAAACAATAAATCAAGCTTTAATTTGTAGCATTTGCCTATTTCTGAGATGTAAATGCTCACACTGAAAATTTAACAATCTGTTCTTGGGAGCTGGTTCAATATGACTCCAGCACACTCCTGGGTAGAGAAAACCTTAAAAGAGGAAAAGTTGTTTAGTGAAAGTGGTAGAGAGAGAGAGAGAGGGTAAGATTTTGGCATTAGGGAAAAGGAGTATTCTAACTCCACTTTAGCAATCCCGTGGGTTGAAGGGGAAACAATAGTATGAGAAAAGATATACTAGTATCCTGGTGTTCTGGTATTCTGAAAAGGATAGCCAGAGGTATAGTGACACCTGGCAAAATCAGGCGTTTTTGATTATCAGAAAATGCAAAGAGCATGAGATATGGGTGTTCCAAATGAAGGGAAGCTTGTAATTATGGAATAGAAATTCCAGAGAGCACAATAGAAGAGACAGAAAGAGTTAGAGTGGAATTAAGTTTAAGGTGGGTGAGGATCAGGGTAAGAGAATTGGTGACAAGAAGAGAAGGATAACATTTGTAGGAAACCAGGGATTCAATATCATTGGGATTGAGAGATAAAGAAAAGTTGAAAGTTTGGTAGCAAGAATGGATGTCAGGGAGGAGAAGCACCATTGATGATACTAAATGAGTGAAAGGTTCCCTGTCTCTTCTTCTCCTTGGAGTGCTTTGATTCCCCCTTGAAGTATATTGGCTCCCTGTCATTGTGTTGTCACTCTCTGGAGGAATTTGGTGCTCAGGGTATACGCAGTTGTAGGAATGACCTTATAGTGATTTTGGCTGGGGAATCACACTTTTTTTTTTAAATAATAGCTTTTGTTTTTCAAAATACATGCAAAGATAGTTTTCAACATTCACTCTTGCAATACTCTGTCTTCCAAGTTTTTATCCCTTCCCTTCTCCTAATCCTCTCCCCTAGATAGCAAGCAATCCAGTATAGCACATCTGTATCCCTATGTGGAGGCCACCCTCATAATATTTTTTACCTGGATTTTACTGTAATTATAAGGTTTTTCAGGACAAAGAAGACCTATGCCTTACATTTCTTACTCTTCCATAGTGATGGATTTATGGGATTACATGATTTATACAAGAAATAGACCTTTGTAAGCTTCAAATCCAACCTCTTGATTTTATGGAGAAAGAAACTAAAGCTCAGCAAATAAAAGTGGTTTGTCCAACACCACACAATTAGTAATAAAAAGAACCAGAAATCAAATCTATTCTCCAAGTCCAAATTCAGTGTTTTCCCCTATACCATTCTTTCTTTTCCTATAGTGGATATTTAATGAGTACAGAGTTATTTAAATTTTCCCTGAAGGTAGACTTATGTAGCCCACATGGACTATTGCTCATAGCTGAATGTCTATAGAGCACAGAAGACTTCTGGAGATGGAGCCAAGAAAGCAGAATAAAAAAGTTGATATCTCTCAACATTCCTCTCCAAATGACTTTAAAATAATGTCTCAAATAGAATTTTATAATAGAAGAACCAACAAAAGGTCAGAGGAAAGCATACTTTCAACCCAAAACAATACAGGAAATTGGAAACAGATTTATGACATGGGAAAGAAAACTGGTCTGGAGCCCACATGGAAGAAACATCAATAATGGGACTAGAGGGGGTGGAGCCAAGATGGCGGAGTGCAGACACAACTCTCTGTGACCTCCTCTGATCTTCTCTCAAATCAACAGTGAATTAAGCCTCTGAACTGGTTCTGGAGTGAAGGCTCCCCCAAATACTTGGAGTACAACACATTTCCAGCAAAAGTTACCTTGGAAGAACTTTGGAGCAGGTCTGTTTCAAACAGGCAGGGGATCAGGTTGTTTGCCATGCTCAGGAGGGAGCGTGCAGCCAGGGCAGGAGACGGGGCTGCGACAGAATGTGGCAGATTCTAAGCACCTGGGAAGTCCCTGGGAGACCCTTGGGCCCCTTTGCTCTGGTTGCAGGCAGGTGCTTTGGCAAATTTGCCTTTAGTAAAAGGTAGATTGAAAACCACTGAGAACCCGAGACCTAGCAGGGCCAGCCCAGAACCAGAAGTTAATCAGTCGAACTGCCCCAGGGCAAATTGAAGTGGCTGCTGTTCCTCTGCTTGAAACAGACCTCAAGCTATAAAAAATGAGTAAGAAACAAGAAAGAACTCTCACCAAAGACAGCTTTTATAGAGAGAAAGAAGGGCAGACCTCAGATCCTGAAGTTACTAAAGATAAAGCAAGCCTAGAGGAAGCCACAAAGGCAGACATGAGCTGGTACCCATTTCACAATGCTTTCCTGAAAGATTGCATAAAGAATCTCAAAAGAGAGTTAGAAGAAAAATGGGGAAATTAATTGAGATCATTGCAAGAAGGATATAATGCCCTACAAAAAAGATATGAAAAAGACACCAATTCACTGAAAGACAAAAATGGTGAAAAGAGTATATCAGACACATTTGGTTTCACAGAAAAACTTGTCCCTCTTTATAGGGAAGTAGGAGGGAAAGGAGGAAAAGTAAGGGATAGACTAATAGAAGGGAAAATAGAAGAATTATGGGAAAAGTGTAAAAAAGAGGGAGGAGCTCTAAGGGGGGAAAGGACTGTTAGAGGAAGATGGTCATCAAAAACAAATACTGGGGAGGGAGGAAGGGAGAAAGGAGAAAAAAGGGAGAAAAATATAACTTTGGGTAAATAAGATGGCAGGAAATATAGATTTAGTTATTTTAACTGTGAATGTGAATGGGATGAACTCTCCCATAAAACAGAAACAGGTAGTAGACTGGATTAAAAGCCAGAATCCTACAATATGTTGTTTAAAAGAAACACATCTAAAACATAGAGATACATACAGAGTGAAGGTAAAGGGCTGGAGCAGAATCTTTTAAGTTTAAAGTGAACAAAAAAAGGCAAGGGTAGCAATCCTTATCTCAGATCAAGTAAAAGCAAAGATAGATCTAATTAAACGAGATAAGGAAGGAAACTATTTTACTAAAGGGTACCATAGATAATGTAGCAATATCAATACTAAATATATATGCACCAAGTGGTATAGCATCCAAATTCCTAGAGGAGAAATTGAGATATGCAAAAAGAAATAGACAGCAAAACTATACTAGTGGGGGATCTCAACCTTGCTCTCTCAGAAACAGATAAATCAAACCACCAAATAAATAAGAAAGAAGTTAGGGAGTTAAACAAAATGTTAGAAAAGTTAGGCATGATAGATCTTTGGAGAAAATTGAATGGAGACAGAATGGATTTTGCTTTTTTTCTCAGGGGTTCATGGATCTTATACAAAAATTGACCATTCTGTTAGGGCATAAAAACCTCAAAATCAAAATGCAGAAAGGCAGAAATAGTAAATGCATCCTTTTCAGATCATGATGCAATAAAAATCACATGTAATATAAGGCCAGGAGAAAATAAACCTAAAGTTAATTGGAAATTAAATAATCTAATTTTATAGAATGAATGGTTGAAAGAGCAAATAATAGACACAAACAATGATTTCATTCAGGAGAATGACAGTAATGAGACAGCATACCAAAATTTCTGGGATACGGCCAAAGTGGTTATAAGGAGTAATTTTATATCTCTAGATGCTTACTTACATAAAATAGAGAAAGAGAATATCAATAAATTGGGCTTACAATTAAAAAAGCTAGAAAAAGAGCAAATTAAAAACCCTCAATTAAATACCAAATTGGAAAATTTGAAAATAAAAGGGGAGATTAATAAAATTAAAAATAAGAAAACTATTGAATTAATAAAACTAAAAATTGGTTTTATGAAAAAAAACCAACAAAATAGACAAGCCTTTAGTTAATTTGATTAGAAAAAGGAAAGAGGAAAATCAAATTGTTAGTCTCAAAAATGATAAGGGAGAACTTTCTGCCAATGAAGAAGAGGAAATTAGAGCAATAATCAGGAGTTACTTTGCCCAACTTTATGCCAATAAATTTGATAATCTAAATGAAATGGAAGAATATCTACAAAAATATAGATTGCCCAGGTTAACAGAAGAGGAAATAAATTATTTAAACAGCCCCATTTTAGAAAAAGAAATAGAACAAGCTATTAATCAACTCCCTAAGAAAAAATCTCCAGGGCTAGATGGGTTTACATGTGAATTCTACCAAATATTCAAAGATCAATTAATTCCAATACTATATAAACTATTTGAAAAAAATAGGGAAAGATGGTGTACTGCTAAATTCCTTCCATGATACAGATATGGGAATGATAGCTAAACCAGGTAGAGTGAAAACAGAGAAAGAAACTTATAGACCAATTCCCCTAATGAATATTGATGCAAACATTTTAAATGATATTAGCCATGAGATTACAGAAAGTCATCCCAGCATAATACACTATGACCACCTAGGACTTATACCAGGAATGCAGGGCTAGTTCAATATTAGGAAAACTATCAGCATAATCAATTATATTAATAACCAAACTAACAAAAATCATATGATTATCTCAATAGATGCAGAAAAAGCATTTGATAAAATCCAACACCTATTCCTATTAAAAACACTAGAGAGTATAGGAATAGATGGGCTTTTCCTTAAAATGATCAGTAGCATCTATTTAAAACCATCAGCAAGCATCATATGTAATGGGGACCAACTAGAACCATTTCCAGTAAGATCAGGAGTGAAACAAGGCTGCCCACTGTCACCATTACTATTTAATATTGCATTAGAAATGTTAGCTTTGGCAGTAAGAGAAGAAAAAGAGATAAAAGGAATTAGAGTAGGTCATGAGGAAACCAAATTATCACTCTTTGCAGGCGATATGATGGTATACTTAGAGAACCCTAGAGACTCAACTAAAAAACTACTAGAAACAATTCACAACTTTAGCAAAGTTGCAGGATACAAAATAAATCCACATAAATCAGCAGCATTTTTATGTATTACCAACAAAGTTCAGCAGCAAGAGATACAAAAAGAAATTCCATTCAAAATAACTGTTGATAGTATAAAATATTTGGGAATCTATCTGCCAAGGAAAAGTCAGGAACTATATGAACTAAACTAAAAAACGCTTTCCACAAAAATAAAGTCAGACCTAATCAATTGGAAAAAACATCAAGTGCTCATGGCTAAGCCAAGTGAATATAATAAAAACGACAATACTACCCAAACTAATTTACTTATTTAGTGCCATCACAATCAATCTCCCAAGAAATTATTTTACAGATCTAGACAAAATAGTAGCAAAGTTCATTTGGAAGAATAAAAGGTCAAGAATTTCAAGGGAATTAATGAAAAAAAAAGGCTGATGAAGGTGGCCTTGCTGTACCAGATCTAAAAGTATAAAGGAGCAGTCATGAAAACCATTTTGTACTGGCTAAGAAATATAGTAGTCGACCAGTGGAATAGGATAGGATCACAGGATTAACTAGGAAATAACTACAGCAATCTAGTGTTTGATAAACCTAAAGGCCCCAACTCTTGGGATAAGTACTCACTATTTGACAACAACTTCTGGGAAAATTGGAAACTAGTATGGAAGAAATTAGGACTTGACCCACACCTAACACCATAAACCAAGATAAGATCTAAATGGGTTCATGATTTAGATATAAAGAGTGATAATATAAGCAAATTAGAGGAACATAGGATAGTTTACCTCTCAAACCTGTGGAGAAGGAAGAAATTTATGTCCAAAGAAGAACTGGAACTCTTAATTGAACACTAGATAGATTATTTTGACTATATTAAGTTAAAAAGTTTTTATACAAACAAAACTAATGCAATCAAGATTAGGAGGGAAGGGTTTACATTTAAGGATTCTGATAAAGGCCTCATTTCTAAAATATATAGAAAATTGTCTCATGTTTATAAGAATTCAAGCCACTCTCCAATCAATAAATGGGCAAAGGATACGAATAGACAATTTTCAGATGATGAAAATATGGATAGGTGTGAAATAAAGATGCTCTGGGAGAATAGGAATGAAGAATGAAAGAAATTATCTCATATAAAAGAACTACTGAAAGAATTTTTAAGTAGAGGAGAAAGCAATGTATAAGGGAAAACAATGATTGAATCTCACATCTAAATTGATTGAAATAAAGATGCATATATCTACACTCTCAACTGAAATATAAATCTATCTTACCCCAGAAGGAAATGGGAGAAAAAGAGAATAAAAAAGGGGGAATGTGATAAAAAGGAAGACAGGTAAAATAAGGCAATGGTTAGAACTTAAACAAACTTTAGAAGGACAGACCAAAAAAGAGAAGCATAAATAAAAGAAAATAAAAAGGAAGCAAATGTATAATTAGTAATAATAACTATGAATGGGATGAACTCACCCATAAAATGGAATCAGAGAGCAGAATGTATTAGAAACTAGAATCCAACAATATGTTGTTCAAAACAAATTCACCTGAAAAAGAGGGGGCATACAAAAAAGTTAAAATAAGGGTCTGAAGAAGAATCTAATGTGTTTTGGTTGAGCTGAAAAAAAGGCAGGGTTAACAATCATGATCTTAGAGAAAACAAAAGCAAAAGTAGAGGTATAATCAGAGAAATACATTTCTAAAAGGTACCACAGACAATGAAACAATATAAAATTTTTAATGACTATCTAATAAAGACTTCATTTCTCAAATATTTACCAAATGTAGAATTAAAATTTATAAAAATAAAAACCCATTCTCCAATTGATAGTCAAAGGATGTAAATATGTAGTTTTCAGAAGAGCTAGCTATCATTGTCTGAAAAAATATTCTAAATCAGCATTGATTAAAGAAAGGCAAATTAAAATAAACTCTGATGTAAAATGTCACAGCTATAAGAAATGTCAAATACTGGTGGGAATGAGGAAAAATATATTTTCGTTGATGGATTAGTGAACTTGTCCAACCATTCTGGATTATAGTTTGGAATTATGTCCAAAGGACTATAAATCTATAAATACCTATTAATTCATCAATATTATCACTAGATCTGTACTTCAAAGAGATCATACAAAAAGAAAAAAATACTTATATATACAAAAATATTTAGCAGCTCTTTTTGAAAAGAAGTTTTTAAAAGCTTCTTTTTGAAAAAATTGAAATCAAGCTGATGCTAATCAATTGAAAAAAAAATTGAACAATTTGTAACTTATTTCTGTGATGGACTACAATTGTGCTGTGGGAAAATATAAATGGGAGTGATTTTAGAAAAACATGCCAAGACCTATGTGAGCTTATTCAAAGTGAAATGAAGATCATTGTGTGTAATAATAATAATGTAATGATGATGTGAAAGACTTGGTTACTCTGATCATTATAATGATCCAAGATATTTCCAAAGGACTCATGATGAAAAAATTCTTTTATTTTTTTTTATTAAAGCTTTTTATTTACAGAACATATGAGTAATTTTTCTACATTAACCTTTGCAAAATTTTCTATTCCAAATTATCCATCTCTATAGAGATGAATTTTGCAAATTGAAATATGATTTTCTCATTCTCTTTATTTTTGTGTTCCTTTTAAAATGATGGCTAATATGGAAAAATGATTTGCATAATTCCACATGTGTAATTGATATATTGTTTATCTTCTTGAGGGGTTGGATCAGCATGGGAGGGAAGGAGAGAATTTGAAACTCAAAATTTAAAAAGGAAGAAATGTTAAAAATAAATAAATTAAGAAAATATCTAAAAAGAAAGTGAATAGTACAGGGGAAAAAGGAAAGTTAAATAAATTTCAGAAAGAAATAGAGAGTAAAACTATACTAGTGGAAGCCTCCTTCGATTTTCCCTTCCAGTTAGGCAAATTTAATCAAAAAATAAATAAGGAATAAGTCAAGGAGATGAACAGAATTCTAGAAAAGTTAAATCTGATAGGCCTATTAGAGGAATGAATAGGAATGGAAAGGGATATTCCCTTTTCTGAGTTGTATATGACAGTTTTCCAAAAACTGACAATGCATTAGGACACAAAAACTTCAAAACCAAATGCAAAAAAGAAGAAACATTAAATGTATCCTTTCCAGACTATATTGCAATAAAAATACATTTAATAAAGGTCCATGAAAGCATAGATTAAAAGTTAATTGTAAAATAAATAATCTAATTTTAAAGAATGAATGTGTCAATGAACAAAATAAAGAAGTAATAATTACATTAAAGAGAATGACAGCAATTAGACAATATTCCAAAATTTGTAGGATGCAGCTAAATCAATACTTAGGGAAAATTTTAGGTGTCTAAATGTTTATATTAATAAAAGAGAAAAAGAGCAGATCAATGAATTGAGCATGCAACATCAATAATTAAAAAAAAACTAGAAAAAAAGACAAGATTAAAAATTGTCAAACACCAAAGAGGAGATTCTGAAAGTAAAAGAAGAGATTAATAAAATAGACAGTTTAAAAAACTAATAAATAAAATTAGGAGCTGGTTTAATAAAAAAAAACCATAAAATAGATAAATCATTGGTTAATTTGTTTTTTTTAAAGAAAATCAAATTACTAATATCAAAAATGAAAAGGATGAATTTATCACTAATGAAAAGAAAATTAAAACTATTATTAGAAAATATTTTGCCCAATTATATGCAAATAAAACTGAAAATCTAAGTGAAATAGATTTATTTACAAAAAATATAAACTGAAAAGTTAGGAAAAGAAATAACAAGTCATAAATATGTACCCTAAGAAAAAAAATTCTCAGATCAGATGGATTCACAAATGATTTCTACCAAACATTTATTGAATAATTAATCTCAATAATATATAGACTATTCGAAAAAACAGATAAAGAAAAAGTCCTAACAAATTCCTCTTATGACACCAATACTGTTTTAATATCTATACCAGGGAGAGCAAAAATAAAGAAAACTATAGACCAATTTTCTTAATGAATATTGATAGGAAATTTTTTACATAAAATACTAATAGATTAAAGCAACATATCACAACAATCATACACTATGACTAGGTAAGATTTATACCAAGAATTCAAGGCTGTTCAGTATTAGGAAAACTATCACCATAATTGACCACATCAATAACAATAGGAACAAAAATAACATGATTATATCAATAGATGCTGAAAAAGACCTTGACAAAATACAGCATCAATTCTTATTAAAAACCCCAGAAAACATAGGAATCAATGAATCCTATCTTAAAATGATAATTAATTTCTATGTAAAACCAAGAGCAATTATGATTTGGGATGAATAGGGATAAACTTGAACTTTTCTGAATAAGATCAGGTGTGAAGTAAGGATGTCCTTCATTACCACTAATATTCAATATTGCACTGAAAATATTAGCAATAGCAATTAGACCAAAAAAAAGAATAAAAGTTGGCAATGATAAAACAAAGACTATAACTCAGCAAATGATATGATGGTAAAGTTAGAGAATCCTAGGGAATCAATTAAAAAACTAGTTGAAATAATTAACAACTTTAGCAAAATCATAGGATTCAAAGTAAACTCATTTAATTCATCAATATTTCTATATTTTACCAACAAAGTCCAGCAGGAAGAGCTAGAAAGAGAAACTCCATTTAAATAATTACAGATTACATAAAGTATTTGGAAATTCACCTACCAAGACAATCCCAGAGTTTATATGTTCACAATTATAAAATACTTTTCACACAAAGACAGATCTCAACAAGTGAAGAAATATTTTTTGTGGATAGGCTGAGCCAACATAATACAAATGACAATCCTATATAAATGAATTTACTTATTGGGTCATACCAATAAAACTACCAAATAATTATTGTATAAAGCTAGAAAAATAGTAAGAAATTCATCTAAGATTTTAAAGTGGATTACAAAGCATTAATCATCACAACAATTTATGCTGGATTGGCTATAGAGTGGTGGATCAGTAGGATAGGTTAGATACATAATACTAGTAGTAAATCTGCAATTATCTAGTGTTTTAAAAACTTAAAGATCTAAACTTTTGGTATAAGAATGCAATATCTAATAACAATTTCTGGGAAAATTGGAAAGCAACTTGGCAGAAACTAGTTATAGACCAACATCTCACAACATATACAAAGAAAAGGTTAAAATGATTAAAGGATTTAAATATTAATAGTGTTATAAATAGGTAAATTAGGAGAACATTAGAAAAGGTACCTGTCAGATTTATGAATAAAGGAAGAGTTTGTGACCAAACAAAAGCTAGAGGGGATTATGAGATTTTGATTATGTGAAATTACAAAGTTTTGTACAAACAAAACTAATGCAGCCAAAATAAGAAAAAAAAAACAGAATATTGGAAAAATGCAGTAACTTTCTCTGCTAAAGGTCTTATTTCTCAAATATAGAGGTAACTGAAAAAAAATTTATAAAAATAAGTCATTCCCCAATTTGATAAATAGTCAAAGTATACAAAAAGCTAGTTTTCAGACAAAGAAATCACAACTATCCATATTCACATAAAATAATCTAAATCAATTTTGAGAAATTCAAATTAAAACAACTCTGAGATACCACCTCACATCTGTCAGATTGGATAATATGATAGAAAAGAAAAATGATAAATTCTATAGGGCATGTAGAAAAACTGGGAAACTAATGCACTACTTCACAACTGCTCTGAAGAATAATTTACAACTATTCTTAAAAGTCTATAAAATTGTGCATACCCTTTGACCCAGTAATGCCACTACTATTTTTATATCCCAAATATAAAGAACCTCTTTTTTTCTTTCAAATCCATTTAAAAATTTTATTTTTTTTAGTTTTTGACACTTATTTTTATAAGATTTTGATTTCCATTTCTTGTTCTCTCTCCCTTCTCTCACTTCTCCCCAAAATGGCAATCACTGTGATAAAGATTATATATGTACAATCATATTAAATACATTTCCATATTAGTAATGTTGTGAAAAAAGAATCAGAACAAAAGGGGAAAGCAATGAGAAAGAAAAAAAAGCAACCCACAAAATGAAAATAGTATGCTTCAATCTGCATTTAGACTCCATAGTTCTTTCTCTGGATGTGAATAGCCTTTTTTATCATGAATCTTTTAGAATTGACTTAGGTTATTGTGTTGTTGAGAAGAGCAAAATATATCAAAATTGATCATCCACACAATGTTACGATTACTGTGTGTGATAGAAAAGATCCTCTTTGTACAAAAATGTTTATAGCAGCTTTTTTGTGGTGAAAAAGAATTGGAAATCATGGGGATGATCATTAATTGAGGAATGTCTGAGAAAATAGTGGAATGTGATGTTGATGGAATACTATCATGCTGTAAGAAATAATCAGCAGGATTTTCCAAGAAAAAAACTTGGAGGACTTATATTAACTGATAAAAATGAAATGTGGAGAACAAGGAAAATACTATACATAGCAACAATATTGTGACAACATGATCTTGATCAACTGTGAAAAACTTAACTGCTCTGATAAAACAGTGATGCAAAACAATTTCAAAGGACCTAGTATAAATAATTCTATCCATTTCTAGGGAGAAAACTGACAAATTCAGAATACAAAATGAAGAATACTCCTTTTTACTATGTATTTTTATTATTTTATTTTGTTTGTGTTTTCATTTTCAATATGGATAATATAGAAATATGTTTTGTATGACTTGACATGTATAACTGAAATAAAATAAATGCTTGCCTTCTCAAGAGATAGAGAAGGGAGAGGGATAGGAAGAAGGAGAGCATTTGGAACTTTTTAAAAAAAAACATGTAATTGGAAAATATCTAATGAAATAAAAATAATTTCAAAAATTAAAAATGTAAAAAATATAGAGCATAACAGTGGGAAGATAAGACCAAGCAGAAAAATTATTTTTTGAGGTCATTAGGTCTTTCTATTGTTGTTATACATTAATGTTAGACTAAATAAGCCTAAGAAAAGGACTCATGGGATTTGGTCCCAACATTTCATTGCTTCCCAATTAAATGGACTACCAAATTTAGAACTTCAGAGTTAATTAAGTTATTTAAGACTACCCTTCTCCTCACAGATGAGGAAAAGAAAGAGTGAAGTCATTCAAAATTATATAAGTAAGGGTTTTTATCCAGATATTTTGACTTTAGTGAAGAATTTTTTCAGTCATATTGGACTGCAAAGACCAGCTGCCCTGGACAAAATCAGAGAGGTTGGAGTGGTAAGGAGAACACAGACTGGGCTACAATTATGCACTAGTCTTCAGAGCCCAGAACCAATAGGTTTTGGGGCAGAGGAAGGTGCTTTGAGCTGACTAATATTAGGACAAGTTACTCTGAGCTAGCCATTTATGTCCCCTAGGCCAGTTGCACCCCAATCAGGTGGTCACAGTCTGATCCAGAGACAATCAACTTACTTACCTGTCAACTTAAGGTGAGAATGAGGCCACTGCTGAAATAAGTAGGCTGGAGAAAATGGAAAAATTACCTGCCCTAGGTGTCGCAATAGATCCATTTCCGGACCTTCTCCGAAAGGGTTAATTCGCACAGAATTCTAGGAATTAGAGTTTAGTGGACCAGTTTTGGACTGTTATGTTAAAACTCAGTCAGGTGACAGTCAGGGACACTGGGTAAAAAGAACTTTAACATTGTTAGCCTGTTTTTTCCCCCAAGGGCATAAATATGTTACTAGGCAACAAATGAGAACCATTTTAACCTCCTCTTGCCCATGCTTCCTTATAAATAAATTCATGTTACAACTCTCTCTCCCTATCCTCCTCTGTCTCTCTCTGTATGTGTGTCTCTCTCTTCCTCTCTCTCTTCTCTCTCTCTCTCTCTCTCTCTCTCTCTCTCTCTCTCTCTCTCTCTCTCTC